>CAUYQV010096602.1:0-16129 GCA_963574575.1 Galagoides demidoff
GTCCCAGCTACTTGGGAGGCTGAGGCAGGAGACTCGCTTGAGCCCAGGAGTTGGAGGTTGCTATGAGCTGTGATGCCATGGCACTCTACCCAGGGGGACAGCTTGAGGCTCTGTCTCAAAAAAAAAAAAAAAAAAAAAAGAAAAGAAAAAAAAAGCCAAGCCCACAACAGCAATTGGCAAGTGGCAAGTTGAAAATAAACTAGTAGGAAGTATCACCAGTGGAAGAGTATTTCAAAAATCATATGTGCTAGATTTCTAATTGAAATGGAATTCCAATGGAACATATCACTGGGTACACACAATTTTTAAGAAAACATCTACCAACCTTATGAAAGGGTGATTATTTTGAAGTCCTTTATGGAAAATAAATTATGAGCTTCCCTGCTCCAAGTCATGTCACCCCAGAAAAATAACAGATCACATGACAGTATTTCAGAGTTGAGACCCAGAGGAGTCTCAGTGAGTGGCTGGACTTGACCATTGTCTTTGGCTATGTAGGAGAAGTGCTTTCAAGGAACATTCCAGTGCTTAGAAGCTACATACAGATGTATTTAGAGAGGCGGTCTCGTGATGCATGCAACTCACAAATAGTTCATTGTAGAGACAGAGAGAGACGAGGCAAATGTGGCACAATAGCAACTATTGGAGTTATATAAAGAGTTTATGGGCTGCCAATTTAACATTTTTTCAATTTTCTATAGGTTCGCGAGTTTGTAAGTAAAATACTGGAAAAATATTTGTTGATGACAATACAGTTGACAATAATGACAAAAAATTAATACTTTTGTCAATATCTATCTCACTATTTTATTAAAAATATGTGGGTGGTTAATGTAAACACTAGGAAATACACAAAAATAAATAACAAGAAAATAATCATTTATAACAAATATAATTTAACCCAAATGGAATTTGTCAATATTTTGGTTATGACACTTCAAATTTTTTAAATAGATACATTTCTAACAAAAGAGATTTAACTCCTTGAAGTCTTTTATTTTCTATTACGTTATATATCAGGAAGATATTCCTTAAAAGGAAAAATTTATTTGCATCATTTTAATGGCTCTATGGAATTTTACTACAAGAATATATTACCGATTATTTATTTAATACACTGTTTTAAATCATTTATTTTATTACCTTTTACTACCATAAACAACCTGTAGGAAGCAATAAATATACTGATACATAATACATTTTTGCTATTTGTAATACATTTTTCCTAAAAATACTTCAGTAAGAACATGAATAAATTTTGCCAAATTGCTTTTCAAAAAGTTTGTACTTATACAATAAAAATTACCAACAAGGAGTAGAATTTCACTTTTTTATTCTGTTTTCATCTTTGCCTATTGAAAAGTAGAAAATGCTAAGTTTTTCGATTTTTCATTTCTCAGTTAGCAGTAAGGTTAATTTTTTTTTTTTATAAGCCAGAGGAATCTCTTCTCTAGAAATTTTTAACCCATTTTTCCTTTAGGGAATTTATTTTTTTCTTATGTATTTGTAGGAACATACATATTAATATTAAGAATGGATGGTCTCTCTTACTTTCCTCCTTCACAAGAGTGACCCACTTCCAACTCTCTGAGGTAGTGCTCTCAACCTCCTCTTTGTTCTTCCTAAATCAAATCTCTCTCTTATCTACCCTGAAACTTGCATAAGTTACTTTTACTTTCTATCCACGCTACCTGTGCCACTCCAGTTTGATTTCAGTTTCCACTCTCATTTGCTTTTAAGTTTATTACCTAGCAAGCCATAATCATAGTATTTCCTTTGTGTCTTTGGTTATATATATGGGGGTGTTTGACAAATAAGTCCATGAACTTGTCCTAGGAAAAAAACTACCTACCTCATTGCTGAATATCACTGCAGTCACCAGGTGGCCAAGGGGAGTACCTCACAGGTGATGGGGAGTGAAATTCAGCAATGAGGTATATAGCAGTTTTTAGTTTGCAAACTTAATTGTCAGTCTTTCATATGATGATGGCTCTGATGTTCCAAAAAGAGTTCCAAAATTGCTTTGAAGGGTGGACTAGGCCCTAGCGTCTGTACATAGCTTCCCAAGGAAAGTACCTTGAAGGTGACCATTATGAGAATCAGCAGTGAGGTATGTAGCACTTTTTCTAGGATGAGTTTGCAAACTTAATTGTCTCACCTCACGCACGCGTGTGTGTGTGTGTGTGTGTGTATATATATATATATAATTATTATTATTATTATTATTTTTTAAAGAGATGAGGTCTCATTAAGTTGCTCAGGCTGGCTTTGAACTCCTGGCCTCAAATGATCCTTCCATCTCAGCCTTTCAAAGTGCTGGGATTAAAAGTGTGAGCATCTGTGCCCAGACATTTTTCTTGTTGTTTCATATTTTTTTCTTCCTCTGTCCTTAAGTAGCCTTACCAAAAATTTGGTTTCATTATTGAGCTTTTCAAAATTCTGAGATTTGCTTCTTAAATGTACATTTTTCCTTTTTCCTAATTAAGTATTTTAAACTTTATTTTATAGTATTGCTACTTCCTATTTCCCAATTCTCTTATCATTATTTATTCCTCTCTTTTACTGGTCATGAGTTTAATTTGGTGTTGCTGTTTTTCTTTGTGAATTGATGACTAGTTTAATTTTCATTCTTGTTTAATAATAAAAGCCCTCAATTCTATAAATTTTTTTTTTCTAAATCTCTTCAATTTCAATTCTGATCAACCCTTTCATCCAAGATTTGCCTAGGACAGCACCTGAGTTGCAGTGGGGGCGGCATGTTAACCTCTTGAATAATGAAATGGGAGTTTCCTGGTGGCCTTTTGTAGAAACATATTTTAAATATGTTTCATAAGAGCTGAAGGAAAAATTATATTGCTTATTTGTTTGATATTAAGTTTTAAATACTGTTGAAAATCAATAATGTCATTAATTATACCTTTTAAACCTCAATATTTTTATTGTTTGTCTATCAAAGGCTAGGAGTAGTACATTAATATTTCCTCATATTGTTGTGTTTCTCTCACGGTAAGAAGAGGGACTAAAGTTTTAAAAGTTAAAATAGCAAATGGGAAATATGCAGTACTAGAGAAGATTCCATGAAACTATTTTTATAACTTTGATGAAGAAAACGTCTTTATACATAAGCTGTAAAGTCCAGGGACCACTAAAAAAGATTAGCATATTTAAACACAAAACTTAAAAAACTTTTATGGTGAATACAATCATAAAGGGGTTGTTTAAAATACCAAACATTTGCATCAAATTAAGCAATAGTTTGGAGGTGATTTATCCTGTCTTATTTTTGAATATTTGGAGGAAGTGACATATAAAGAACCTAAAGTGCTTACCAAAATAAATATCAGTGTTCTAAACTTCAATCCTACGTCATTCAATCTCATTTGTGAGTAGACAATTGGTGCAACAGGGAGAACTGAGATACCCTGAAGCTGCTTCTCAGCTAGGCGTTCAAAGCCAATTTCTTTCTGTTGGTTTCTGTTCCTTGTCTAATGTCCCCAGCAACTCATTTCACAACTGAATGTGATAATAATTAGTGTCTAATGCAAAAGGAACAAAAAAGAGAGAGAGAGAGAGAGAACATAAATAGGCCTGGGAGGTAGTTAAGGATGAGAACTTTTTCTGGCAGATACTTCTTATACCCATTAGGGGCTACTCAACCCAAGCAGACTGCTCAAATCCTCCCTCTCGAGGTGTTAAAACACAAGAGAGCCACCGAGGAGGGACAAAGTCAAGAGCTACGCAGAGAAAAGTCTGCAAGCAAAACCCAATGAGGGTGGGGAAGCCATGAATCAGGAGAAACCACCAGGGAAGGAGTCAAGTTAAAAGAGACAAAGAGGCCAGAAGAAAGAAAAAATACTACTGGGACATTAAAGGGAGAGAGAGAAACTCAATAATGAATAAGACAGAGCAAGGGGAAGGACACAGATGTCCTCTGAGATGTCAAGAGCTGTTCCTTTCTCCAGACCTGGGCGAGTGAGGTTATACATCTTTGGGATCTGACTTTTCAGATGTAGGACTTGATCTTATGTTCCCAGTCTTTTAGTTAACCCAATCACTAGTACTGAGATGTCCTAAGCTATTTTCCCATCCTCAAAACCAGAAAGATTCTCAACTAACACAATTCTTTGGCATCGTTGCAAATGGTCTCATTATACCCTCGTCTTTGGAGCATCTCTGTTCCATAGCCACACGTTCCCTCCCACTGAATGTGCCATTTAATTGATGGCTTCTTTTCCCCAGCACTGTTAACATTCCCTGCAATCATCAGTATAAATACTTTATTAATAATTTGTATTTATAGAACATCTGTCTCCCAAAGAGCTCAAAGCTGTTTACAAACACCATCTCATTAATCCTGATAGCAGCCCTTTTCTTTATAAGGTAGAAATGTGTAAGAGCTAATGGGTACTGTCATCTTCATTTGACTCATGGGAAAATTTTGCAAGGTCAAAGAGTATTCTGGGAAATAGCACAGAAACATAATCCAGAATTTAGGTTTTCCTTTTCTTTATATTCTGCCCTAGCACCTCTCATCTCAGATGGCACACATATTCATTGGTATGTACAGAATAAAATTTTAATACAGCTTCCTCTACTGAGAGTAAAAAATCCCATAAGCTCAAGTGTGACAACTTAGTAGACTTTGACTTAACTTTTCAAGAGCTTGGTACTACAGTCTGAGCCATGAAGAATCATTACATCCTAGAAGTAGACAGTATTTTTACTGTAGTGAAAGATTCTGTTTGGCATCTGAATTTTCTCCTTTTCTGTGTTAGAAGTAGAAGTTATAACTTCACAATGATGAGAATGAGAATAGTTAAGTATTTCCAAGAAGGATGCAAGCCATGGCCTTTCAGTAATATCACATGCTGAATGGGGGCTCCATGCTAGGTGTATATATGCCTATTAATGTTTACCACGTGCTTATGATGCAGCCATTATGGTGTGTTACATGCACCTTCATCTCCTCTTCACCAAGAAGTAGGTGCTATGATTATCCCCATTTTTACAAATAAAGAAACTGTCGGTTCTGGGACACTAAATTGAGTACTCTCACTTAAGAGCCTGCATAATTCCCCTGTATTAGCTTCTGATTATCTTTGTTTTTTGTTTTTTGTTTTTTGTTTTTGTGGTTTTTGGCCAGGACTGGGTTTGAACCCGCCACCTTTAGCATACGGGGCCAGCACCCTACTCCTTTGAGCCACAGGCGCTGCCCCTAGCTTCTGCTTGTCTTTGGGAAGCCTACAGTATTTTTATGAAAATGCTTTTTACATAGTAAGTGTTCACATGAACAAATGCCTAAATAGTGAATAAGGCTTAATGTTGTCATCAGAAATGTAGAAATAAATGTTGGCACTGGCTAGGCCTGTGTAGGAAACACGATATTCAATGATATACACTAATCTGCAAAAATAAGCAGGTCAAAATGGTCTTTGGAGGCAAGCACCTGCATAGTAGGGACCCATTTCCATGCGGGTCAGCTCTGTGTTTCTGACTATCTGGAGCTGGTTGTCATAAAAGAACCATGAAGGAAAACAGGTTTCATTTCTCGGCACCAAAATAGGAGAAAGCCCATGCTTTTGAGTTGTTTGAGCCTCACTATCCATCTAGAATCCATCTGGTGGCCCCATGTCCATCGACTTGTAGGAGGTCCTATCTTCTCACTTGTGTGTGAAATGATGAGATAGCCAAACATGAAATACCATTGTTACTTTTAAGGATTTTATTTTGAATAATGAAATACATATTTCAGACATATAGAATCATGTAATAAATCAAAGAACCACACCCATGCCCTGTAACCACCATTTCTGATCTCATAAGTGAATTCATTTTGCAGTTGTCAGCCATTTCTCTGATCAATAAAACACTACTATAATGATAAAGTGGAAGTTCTCACCTCCCACCATCATCTCTATTCCCTCCCTCCCTTCCTCAAATTAACCACTTCCCTTCTATTTTTTGCTACAACTGTAGGTATCCATAAACACTATCTAATATTGCTTTGTGTACTCCTCAAATTTACACAAATTGTATCTAATATATCTCTTAATAACCTGCTTTTTTGATTTTGACTCATCTGTTTTGTATTGTGGTAAAATTATATGTAACATAAAATGTACCAGTTTAACTATTCCTCAGGGTATACAGTTCAGTAGCACTAAGAACTTTCACACGGTTGCACAACTACCACAATCATCTGTCACTAGAACTATTTCATCTTCCCAAACTAAAACTTTGTACCCATTAAATTTATATCCACATTTCTGCCTATCCTTCCAGCCCCTGGAAACCACCATTCTACTTTCTGTCCCTATAACTTGACTATTCTAGGTACCTCCTGCAAGTGGAATCATAAAGTAGTTATCTTTTTATGACTGGCTTATTTCACTTAGTCTATCTTCAAATTCATCCATGTTATAGCATGTGTCAGAATTTCCCTTTTTGAAAGCTGAATAATATTCCATTGGGTGTTTGTACATACCACATGTTGTTTATCCATTCTTCTGTCAATGGATAACACTGTTATGAACATGGGGGTACAAATATCTATTCAAGTCCCTGCTTTCCATTATTTTGAGTATATACACCAAAGTAGAATTGCTGGATCATATGGTAATTCTGTGTTTAATTTTTTAAACTGCTGTACTGTTTGCATCACAGTTTACCATTTTACATTCTCACCAACAGTGCACAAGGGTTCCAACTGCTCTATGGCCTTGCCAATATTTTCAGCTTTGTTTTTGAGACTTATTCACATCAATACAGGTAGATCTAGTTCATTCAGTTTACCTGCTGTATGACGTTTCATTCTACAAATATGCCACAGATTATTGCACATCCTCTGAAAGTAGTTTGGGTTATTTCCTATTCTGTTGCTATGGTGGCTGATGCCACATTGAACATTCCTGTATAACTCTCTGTTCACAGATGCGAAAGACTCTCTGGGTTGCATAGCTAAGAGTGGAATGAGTTACAGGGCATGCATAATTCAAACCTTAATATCCATTGCCAAATTTCTTTTCAAAGAGGTGTTTTCCATACTATACTCCCACCAGCAAAGTATGAGAGTTCTTGTCACTCCACACCCTTGATGACAATTGCTAATGTCATAATTTATAATATATGGCATTTCTTTGAATTTTTTGAGCAAGCGAGAATTCGGCACTTCCTCAGCCCACAAGTTTACAATGATTTTTTTCTGTTGGTGATTTTTATTTTTGTATCTTCCCTGTCCCACCTGTACTCTGTCCCCAGCACTTCCCATCATTCCCTCTAGATGTCAACTTTATTATGAAATTTAATCTTGGATTTTTTTCCCCAACTCTCCAAAGTTCAGTCAACAATGTCCTCCTTAAAAAGAATTTTAACATGAAATGATGTAAAGACCTCTTGGAATTTTGTTGGTGAGCTTACATCCACACATGTCTTGATCAGTAGAGTCAGCTGCTAAGCCAATCTTTGGACAATTTCTGGGGGAGTTTTGGAGGAATTAACCCATGAGTATCACTGCTGACATCACCTTATCTACAGATTCAGAGCTGGGGCTAGGATGAGGCAAGCAAGGCATCCATCTCAGGTATAAAATTGAAGGAGACCCAACACTCAGAAATTGAGAAAAATAATATTTCATTGTCATATTTCCTAAAATCAAAATTAATGCCAAAAATCCGTGGTAAATAAGGTAGCAGGATTTTAAATAAAGATAAAATCAGTATTATTATCACCTCTCCATTGATGATAACCTTTTTAGTATAGTCTATTAAATTCCTTCTTCATCTTGAATATCTTTGACATTTTTTAATGAGAATTACTAAAGGAAAAATAAATTTCACACACATGCCTCATTTTAAAACTTCAAAATGAAATAGCCTTATGAATTATCTTGAATGTAACAATGCCAAGGAGAAATTAGAACAGATTTTTACCCAATAAAATAAGGATGCATTTGGAGATTAGCATCACAGAAGCAGTTTTCTCATTAACATTCATTTGTAAAATTTAGTGAATTTTTTTTTTTTTGGAGACAGAGTCTCACCATGTGACTCTTGGTAGAGTTCTGTGGTGTCACAGCTCACAGCAACCTCAAACTCTTGGGCTCAAGCGATTCTCTTGCCTCAGCCTCCCAAGTAGCTGGGACTACAGGTACCTGCCACAATGCCTGGCTGTTTTGTTGCAGTTGTCATTGTTGGTTAGCTGGTCCGGGCCGGGTTCAAACCCACCACCTTGCGTGTATGTGGTTGGCACCATAACCATTGTACTACGGGCACTGAGCTGAACTTAGTGAACTGTATGGATTACTCATCACTATTCTATGAAGGCCATGGTTGTAATGGAGATATTTTAGAATTGGGTGAAAGACAGCCCATACTGCCCAAGAGAGGAGCAGTAATTTGCTAAGGCTACCATAACCAAACATCACAGAGGGGGTGGCTTAAACAATAGAAATTTATTTTCTCGTAGTGTTGGAGGCTGGAAGTCTAAGATCAAGTTACTGTCAGGGCTGGTTTCCTTTGAGGCCTCTCTCTGCACTCTCTTGCACCTCTTCACGTGGCCTTTTCTCTATGCATGTATATCCCTGGCTGTCCTCTGTAAGTCCTCTTAAGGACACCAGATAGATTGGATTAGAGCTCACCCAAACAGCCTTGTTTTAATTGAATCATACCTTTGAAGGACCCATCTCTAAATACAGTCACATTTTGAGGCACTGGGGGTTAAGGCATCCACATACGGATTTGTGGGGATGAGACATAATTCAGCCAATAACAAGGGGGGAAACAGATGTTGGCCAGCAAGGTTTTACCTCCTCATAAATAAGCAAGGGCTGAGAGAGGAAGCCAGGCTCTGTTCTAACATACTAGAGATTTCTTCTATTGTTCCACCTAACACAATGTCGCTAACTCTGTAGCTAACACCAGTTCAAAATAAATTGATGGAAGCTAAAAACCTTCAAAATCCTTTGGAGCTACCTCTATGAGTGGCTCATAATTGAGTAACCCATGAACACTACTGAACACCATCAAGGCATAGGACAAGATCAGCAAAGATGAATGGAGACGGTTCAGCCAGTCTACAAACAGTGAAGTGATACTTATAACCTTATAACTCTATTGTGAAGAGAGAGGTCAGCAGGACGCCCTGGCAGTTGGCCTGAAGTGCTTACAGCAGTGAACTAGGACCATAGCCTCAAGCAATGCAGCCCAGTTGCAAATGGCTAGGGAGTCCCAATGCTTAACAGTTCAGCTTTCTCTTTTGATATAAAAATATTCTTTTTGAGCAAAAGTTTGATACTTTTGGTGAAAAAGAGGTAGCATCAAAAATACCAATGGACCATTTAGCTAGCAAACTGAATTACCACAAAAAGAGTTTATACATCTTATTTAAAGACGTTTGCCTGGGGGAAAAAAAGAAGAAGAGGAAGAAGAGGAAGAAGAAGAAGAGAACCAAGTCCCCCAAATCTAACAGAAGAATTAATACTTATTTGAGGGTTCTAATTCTTCTGGTCTTCTTGAAAAGCCATGGAACATTTATATTCCTCAGCCACCATTTTTGGAAAATAAGGATCCCAATGAGAGAGGATACTCTGAAAAATTAGGTCTTAGGGAACAGAGGTCTTCTCAAGGAGACTCCAAGGATACACCTGTGAGGTCCTCCCCATGGTGACTCAGCTCTTAGGAATTTGTAGACCTAACTGCCTGGGCCCTGGAGGCTGATGCTTGCTTCCACTAAAGCCCTTGGGATCTATAATAGCTGGAGCAAGCTTCTCCAGCTGACCAATGAGAAAGGTAGGTACCCATGGGCCAGAACTTTTTGATTGTGGATGAAAAGAAGACCGAGCCAGTCCAGGAGTATGGCCACTTTGAATTCTTCTATGCCTCCCTCCCCTGGCTGAAATATAGCCCTTTGTCTTTTAAACATGGGGTTTGAGTGCTCTTTCTCTCCATTGGGCCTCAGCCTCCTGCAACGCCAACATCGGGGACAATGATGAAGTATGTGAGTGGATTGCTCACCTATGCACTTCTTAGGTGCCTGAGAAGAAAAGGGTTATATAAATCTGAAATAATAGTTAGAGCAGCTTCCTTTCAATGGTAGTGTGTTTGGGGAAAGCAATTATGAAAGGTTCATGTTGACAGAAAACATGGTCTGCTATGCTATGTTTGCCTCCTCGGAGATCCTGGAGTCTCAGAGTCCAAGTTCATGGGTTGAACTTTGATTTGGGGAGGAGGGGGTTGAAGTGTGTTGAATGATTGCTGTTTCTAAAATAATGCTATTTCTGCTTTTTTCAGTGTCTGGCATCTTAATAAATGTGAACATAGCTTAATAGTCAGGCTGTAAATCCCTTCTAATGTCAGCGTTTCGGGGATCTGAGTTATAGAAAACTGTTTTTCTTATTACCCATTTCTTCCTACTGCTTAAAAAAAACATGGAATAATACTCCCTACTCGTCTCACCTACTTGTTAATCTCGAGTCGGTTAAAGGAAGCATATTGTAGAAAGCATATTGTAATGGGTGAATAGCGGTTTTAAAAAAAATGAATCTGGGGGAAAAAAGGCATGACATTAAACAGCACAAGTGATCTGGGCTTTTGCTCTTCCAAACCTCGGGGCAATGTCTTTTCAATGTCATTCTTTAGAAAAAGTCTTTGAGACCATGCATGTCTTTTTAAATGGGGCAGTCCAGAAAGAAAAAAAAAAAAGAAAGGAAGGAAGGAAGAAAGAAAGAAAGATAAGAGGGGGGAAAAGGAAGGAAAAGAAAGGGAAAAAATAGGGTAGGAAAAAAGCTTTTCTTTTAAAAGCAAACAGCTAAGCAATTTCCTGCACTCTTGCCATGAATAATAACGAGTAGATTTGTTCTGTGCTCCTCTTTTTAATTAGCACGTCGCCTTCTGCAGCAGCATCCTGTCTTATGGCAGGGCACCTAGCGAGCCTCGCTGAAACATTGCACAAAATTAGATGGGCAAAGGAGACCTGGCGATTAGTCTTGGGGTAGGTCTAGAAAACTTGCATTTTCTTTTCTACCCACCCTCTCTCACCCCATGAAGTTTACATCAGCGTCTAAAAAAGAGCGCTGGCTAGGTTCTCTTTTGTTTTGCCTTATATTGCCTAGAAAATACGGTAGAAATCCAGAAATACACGAAGCTGTCTTGGTCTGATAATCTCTGAAATACTCCTTTGCTGTTCAAACCATAAAACTAAAAACCCGAAGGCACTTTAAATGGCAGGGAAAGTGCCAGACCCAGCTATAGAATTCACACTACCAAGATCAGAGGTGGGACGGGCCCTGGACAGAGTCTGCACTCAATAAAACAGTGTTCAAATTTTAACACAAGCACTTCTGACACTAAAACAACAAGGAAGCTTGTTAAACTCCTCTGTTCTGGCGTCCTTGTTTTTGGAGGAGATTAGTGGTCTAAAGAAGCTTCAAAGTAGCAGCAGCAAGAATAATTCTGGTCACAGCTATGATTTCACACACACACACACAAAAAAGAAGAACAAGAATTCTGATACCTTTGGATAACTTCATACTGTCTCACGCAGGGTGCTTCAAGCGCATTGTGTCAGAAAAAAGCAAAGAGCAGCTGGGAAAATGAAAACCATTCTTAAAAATCATACTCCTATCTGTAATTTAAAAAGTCTTAATAACATGCCTGTCGGAAAGCCCTGAATTGCAAGTTAGAATAGCAACCACTTCCTAGGTGGCTGGTTGATTGTGTCTGCGTGCACCTATAATCTAATGCAGAATGTTAATTCGCTTTCCATCACCAGGAATGTCGAGCTCGCTGACACAGCTAGGTGAGGCAGACTAAAATTGGTCCAGGATTTGATTTTCACATGAGTGCAGCCTACAGCTGCATTTGATAGTCCGCCAGGTTGATATGAAACCTTTTCTACAAGGTCTTTGGTGGAATACATCTGCTGAACAGAACAGAAACAAAATATGTGCCTTGACTCAAACTTGTGGCAGAGAGCTATCAAAGTGGAAACCTGCTCCAATTCATTTGCATAATATGCAGATGGAAATCTAATGAGAAAGGTATATTGACAGACGTTGCCTTGTTATCTGGCAATGCTGTGCATAACAGCGTGCTGTACCTAGACATAATCTCCTGTAATGTTATTTTGCAATTTAAATGTTTTTCTCTGCCTCCAAAAGAAGACACACGTCAATAAGTGCCAGGCATCAATAAGTGACATTTGAGATAAGATAAACCACAGCAGCTCATTCAGACAGAATCAGCGGGGTTTATTTCAGGACACAGGTCCCCACATAGTATGGTAGGGGCTGAAGAAGAGGACAGAGGGGGCAGCCCCAAATTCTCACTGATGCCTCCTTTCTGTTTTTTTTTCACTTGTGTGCTCTTTTAGCCCTGGTGCCAGTTCTGAGTATTCTGAGTATGTTTCAAGGAACATTACTGAGAACAAAATCGAATGTCATCAATATTAATGATCTGAACCAGGAAGATAGCTTTTAGTGTGCAAATTAATTACCCTAATCACAGGGTTTTTTGTATCCATTTTAATGAAATAACTATTTATTTCATTGAATCCTGTGCTTTTCTTTTGCAAATAAGGCACATTTACATGATAAATACATGAAATTTAAAAGGATGACTAAATTAAATTGAGGAAAAAAGACCTTTTTAAATACAATTTTCTTAGGAAAAACAGCTAGATTAATGGGTTGGTTAGCTGACTGGCATCTGTGATTAAATCTTTTTTAATGTACGTCAAATAGAATTTAATGGACCTCGAGAAATGTCTACACAGTCAGTAACATCCAGGGAGTGGGGAAGATTCTGGTTGCCTCCTGTCATTTGTTGCTGAACTCCTGAAACCTTGGCCTTGGGAGTCCACTTTAACAGGTGGAATTCACATTTCTGGTCCCTGCTTTATCCCTGGGTCTCTATCTTTCTCTTTTCCTTCACCTCCTACTCTGTTCTTTAGACCAGGAAACCGGGCTGTATTCTTGAGCAAGGAAGACAACGCTTTCATTTTTCAAGAAGTGTGGGCCAGAAAAGCACCACACAATCAATGAAAATACTAAAACGCTTTAAATATGCCTCATATTTAATCATCTAAGTCCACTCTTATTTAAAACTGTGCTGGCACTGGCAACAGTAGACCAAGGGAGATAGAGGAAGGAAGAGAGAAAGGAAAAGAGGGAGAGAGAAAAGATGCTTAATTCAGAGGAATTTTCAATGAATCTTTTAGAGGCTATGGGTTTTGAAAACTTTATTTATGGTGGGTAAGCTTTGAAGGGCTGCAAATTCAACAGACGAGAGATTTGAAACACATTCCAGCTCATTTTTTTGATAAGAGATCCAAAGAACAGAGCATCTTTCTCTGCTTGCTTCCCACCCCCCCTGGTTGCGCCACCAGAGATATCGCCCTCTCCCTTTGATTTGGAATGATCAATTGCAGCTGCAGCAGCCGGGCAGGCGGCCCCAGGCACGGAGAACATGAGCCCTCTCCCCGAACATTAGGATTTACATTTCAATGGCTGCCACCATTTTAAAGATAATTATAACCTTTTAGATTAATAATTTTCTGTGGCTTCTCTAATGTTTTAACAACGTAAATATTAATTTTGTGAGTTTAACGGGAACATTTCTCTGTCTCCCCTTGCCCCCCTGCTCTCTATACCTTGTAGAACAAAGGCTTCAGCCCAGATCTGTTTGGGGCAGGTTGGGGTGGAAAGGGAAGTTGTTGAACTAGCTGTTAGGATTCAAGTGTTTGGGCCCCACCCTGGACCAGATCTTATGATTTTAAAGTACATCAGCCAGGGAAAACCGGAGGCAGTTGTAGAGGGGGAAAACAATGCAACTGCTTCCCGCCTAGGCAATGTTTCCAAAGCCAGAATTTTTAAAAAGTAAATTGTTTTTTTGTTTTATCCAATGCAGAAAGTCAACCTGCAAAAGCTGGCAGATGGGATGCACGTTTCTTCCATCTTATTCCAAGTGTAGTGGGAGATCTCAAAAAGATGAAGCTGTCTTGATGAACTCAATAGGCTTGAAAAGAGAAAAAGGGAAATTGCCCACAAAAGATATTGAGACTATAAAGAGGCTTATATTTCACTGTTACTGCAAACTTCCTTTCTGCTTATTATCATTCCAACACTTTATTTCCCACCAGCTGATGCAGCTGGGAAAAATATCACATTGCACAAACAGATGTCGACTCTCTTAAATTGCCTGACCACGCTCCATGGACCGTGTTCTATTTTTTGCTGCCCCACAAGTATTGAGCGTGTTGCAGGCATAGGGACATGACTTTTTTTTTTTTCTTTTTACATTCATTAGCTGGCTACAAGAATTCTCTTAAGGGCTTTATCGCCTTATAGCTATAACTCAGCATCCTTCAAACAATGTACATTAGGCAAATAAAATCAGTGGAACATGTTTCCCATACCCACTGATAAATAAGAGGAATCATGTATATTAAGAAGAAAATTGATAATCGCGCTGGTCAGATGTTACAAGCAGGTCATTCAGTTGCTCTCCTTGATAAAGTGCAGAGCTACAATAATTGCCCTGAGATCTCTTTACGGACAAGACCTTTATTTCCTAGGCACCAAAGCCATGGGATTGAGCATTGCTTGCAAGTGACTTGGGGAATAAAACTGCTCATGAAATATGCATGACTAACACATAGGCTGCCAGGGGAACTTAGTGTATTATGTATGACCCTTCTGTAATTGTAAGGAAATGATATTCATTTAAGTGGATGTTTATCACAGTTAAAGGGGCACCTAATGAAACAAAGGTCATAAGCCTAAAAACAGAAGGGTATAGCCCTTTTATTGCACCATTTCTCTCTCTATTTGAAAAGACCTGGCCTTTATTCACAGCTGTTTTTCTAACACCTGTGTGCTCTGTTTATGCAGCCTTAAAGAGTTCCTGTCACCCATATTTAAATGCCAAAAGGACTATTACATTAAATGTTCTTCTAATATTATAGCCACACATCTGGGAAATATCAGGCAGCATGCGGCAATATATATCAATTCAGACTTGAATTTTTAGCTACTGACATTTGCTTAGCTGAGGAATGCCCCTCCCCCCAGCCCCACCCCCATTCCACTCCTCTCTATAGGAAATGCTTCCCTGTTCTATCAAATTGAAATTGGAGTTTTATTCTGAGATCAACAGTAATGCGAACCTTCTGGCGTAGACCAACCTCTGAGGCAAAACTGAGGCAATTCTGGAGAATAGATAAAAACCAGGACTCAGGAGTCAGATCCCCTGGACGGCAATTCCAGCGCCAGCCCTCACCAGTTGTGTGACCTTGGGCAAGTGATTTACCTGCTTTGTGCTTCTGGACAGAATTTTTATCTGCAAAATGAGGCCCAGAAGTAGTTTGACCTCACAAGGTTGTTATGAGGATAAATGAGTTAATTTTCAAAAAGGGCTTAGAACCGTTTCTGGCACACGGTTAAGTGCTACACGTTTGTTAAATAAATAAAACGCACCGTTTGTACGGTGGATTTGTTCTGCTGTTTCCTCTCCCCAACTTTTTGTCATTTCCTTTTGCACTCAATTAGCTTCCTCATGTTCGGGTTTATCTTCAGGCTTCAGGTGTGTTTCAGTGCACTGGGGCTGTTGTGACAAAGTGCTGCAGATCAGGCGGCTTTCGAAGAACAGAAACCGGTTTCTCACAGTTCCGGAGGCTGGACACCAGAGATAGGCGGTGAGCATTGTCGGGTTCTGGTGAGGCCCCTCTCCTGGGGTACACATGGCTGAAAGGGCAAGGGAGCGCTCCCTGGTCTCTTTTAAAAGAGTGCTACTATAGTCTAGTTCAGGGGTCCTCAAACTTTTTAAACAGGGGGCCAGTACACTGTCCCTCAGACCGTTGGAGGGCCGGACTATGGGCCCCGGGATGAGTCTGCTGCTAAGCAGGACAGGCAGCGGTGGCAAAAATACCTGGTGGGCTGGATAAATGTCTTAGGTGGGCCGCATGTGGCCCGCGGGCCGTAGTTTGAGGACACCTGGTCTAGTTTCTCTTCAGATCAAACAAATGTATTATTAAGAGTATTACTCCCATACCCTCAGGCTCTGCCTCATGACCTAGTCACCTCTCAAAGGCCCTACCTCCTAATACCATGGCACTGTGGGTTAAGATTTCAGCATAG
>CAUYQV010096603.1:0-16504 GCA_963574575.1 Galagoides demidoff
CAGGCGCCCGCCACAACGCCCGGCCATTTTTTGGTTGCAGCCATCATTGTTGTTTGGCGGGCCCGGGCTGGGGATTCGAACCCGCCACCTTAGGTGTACATGGCTGGCGCCTTAGCCGATTGAGCCACAGGCGCCGAGCCCCTTTCACCTTTCAATCTTTCCCCATGTCACATATTGAGTATCATGTCTAATTATGAGTGCAAGTTCCCTGTGGATACCTTCACACTCATAAAAGCTCTAAAAGACCAAGGTCATTGTCACCTTTTTTTTTTTGAGACCACTTTTTAAAATTATTCATGACTCACTCTCTACATACATATATACAGTATGGCACAAATTATAAATGGATCAACAATTATATTAATGATACAAAGTCATGAGCATTTACATAAAACTACTACCCTAGGTTTTAGTGCATTGCGTGCCAGGGATTTTAGTAAATGAAAACAAACAAAAGAACTCAGCTACTCAAATTCATGAGAATCAGCTTTCGGGGGAAAAATATACAAGTCATCTCACAGAATATTTAATATGTCAAACCCAGGAAAATCAGTAACTTAAGTGTCAAAAGGAGCACTTTCAAAGAAATGTTGATGACAAAAATGTTAGGTTAAGATATTGCTTAAAATGGCTTGGCCCTTGTGGCTCAAGTGGCTAAGGCACCAGCCACATACACCTAAGGTGGTGGGTTCAAATCCAGCCCAGGCCCGCCAAACAATGATGATGGCTGCAACCAAAAAAAAAAAAAATAGCCAGGCGTTGTGGCGGGTGCCTGTGGTCCCAGCTACTTGGGAGGCGAAGACAGGGGACTCGCTTGAGCCCAGGAGTTGGAGGTTGCTGTGAGCTGTGATGCCATGGCACTCTACCCAGGGGAACAGCTTGAGGCTCCATCTCAAAAAAAAAAGATATTGCTTAAAAACTTCAGCAATTGGACTGAGGAACCAGGAAGTGAGTGCATATTGGGAATTTTAAGAAAAGACCCCCAAGTTCTTCTTCACAATTATGACTACATTCCCAGTAATTCTGGGTTGCTACAATGTCTTCCCTGGTAGTATAAACCAGTTTCAAAGTTTAAAGAAACAAGATGGTAATGCACATAAAAGAGTTTTAAAATGAGATTCTTCTCACTTAAAACTAATATGATCTTCATCTAATTAAAAAGAAATTCTAGCAGCATGCTGACTAGAAAAAAAGCCAAATCATTGTTTACCTTAACAGACTGCCTCAGAGGGGATGGCATTAGGGAAGGGAAAGTGGTGGAGTTCCCACTCACCACTGTGGGTAGACGAAAGCCCATTGGCCTCACATACAGAACTGAATGGGGTGGGCTAAATGGCTTTAAGAGACTTTTCAACTAAAAGAATCAAAATCAGCCTGAGATCTCATTTTGCATGGACATTTAGGGTGGCAAATAAAATGGATTTAGAGATAAGTGGATCAAGTATTGACTACCATCCCTATAGTTCAAGAAAATCCTTTGTCAGTACTGTTAAAGGGCATGCAGAATTACATCCAACAATGAAATTTTTGATAAAAATGTAAACAGGCTATGCCAAAATTGGGTGAAAAAATAACGCACCACCACGCTACTACCAGCAGACAGGCTTTCCTATTTCTGAATTTTAGGAGACACCAATTTAATTGGGAAAAATGCAGGGGGAGATGCATATTTGAGCCATTCAGTCCATTTTATGAACAGACTGATGGGTGCCCAGGAAGGCAAATCCAATAAAACTGACTCTAAAAGAAAGGGTACAAGAGATAGTTAAGTGCAGGGTAGGACTTCTTCTTCCTTTTTTTTTTTACAGTTTTTGGCCAGGACTGGGTTCGAACCCACCACCTCCGGCATATGGGGCCGGTGCCCTACTCCTTTAAGCCACAGGTGCCGCCCTCAGGGTAGGACTGCTTTACCACAAAAGAAAAATAATCCAAAGAGAATGATGGCATTTCATCTTTTGTCCCCTATAGAGAATCCAAATATCACTTCTTCCTGAATCTAAGACACTAGCTTCATTTTCAAAATGCACCACTTTATTTTCCTTACAAGGCAGCCACACATTAAGCGGGTGACAGTCACATTTCTTCCGTAAGCCCCAAGGCATCTGTGAGTGTTGCTGGAGCTCACAGCCAAAGGAGTCCTGAGGTTTCAGATACGAAAGCTTTCCCCACAGCCACAAGTTCCTTTTGACGTTCAGGTTATTAAACACAAACTCACTGGATAATTTGTCTTCCACATAGTCCATTTCTGTTCCTAGAAGTGTTAGCTGTGCTTTCTTTTTGATGAATACTCTCATTCCGACTTGAACAATTTCTTCATCAGAATCTCCTTTTGTTTTTGTGCAGGGGTCCTCAAACATTTTAAACAGGGAGCCAGTTCACTGTCCCTCAGACCGTTGGAGGGCCAGACTGCGGGCCGGGGAACAATCAGCTGCTAAGCAGGACAGGCAGGGGCAGCAAAAACACCCGGCGGGCCGGATAAATGTTCTAGGTGGGCTGCATGTGGCCTGCGGGCTGTAGTTTGAGGATACCTGTGTAAGAAAGGCCATGACACCTTCTGGTTCGGACACCGACTTTCCCGCCTATGTGTTCAGGCTTATCTTTAGGAATTTGTTTTATCTTGTTCACTGCTGAAGCTGTCAGGGTGAGGGCGGCCCGAGTGGGCTGCAGCTTCCGCTTGCTCACAGCTCAGACAGTGGCCGGGACTAAGGAAGCCACAACTTCGCCACCACAGCGTGCCAGTGCCTCGGGCCGCCGCTGGGCAACCTCAACCTCTCTCCATGGACAGGGCTGATGCATTGACCCATTGTCACCTTTTATCCTACCTTAATGGTGTAGGTGCACAGATTACATTTCTCCTCCCCCTTCCCCAAAGTCTAAAGTCCAATGAAGACAAGTCCCACGTTGAATTTCCTCAGGCTTTGGCCATATGTTGACCAGCCAGCTCCCCGTCTGTGGCTGGAGCAGGGCATGTTGACTGCCTCAGAGTTACCTTGCAGGGTTGGCGGGATCTGTTTTTGCTTCCCACGGGGCCACTGAAGCACTCTTCAGCCTGCTGTGATGGATCCAGGCGGGGATCCCTTCCACTTTTGCTGCTGTGGGTGTGGTCAGGGTGAGGGTGTAGGGTCCCTTCCACCTTGGTTTGAGGAGGACCAGGTTCCAGTCCTTGGCACAGACTTGGTCTCCTGGAAGTAAAGGGTGGACAGACACAAAAAGACTAACCAGAGGACAGTTAATTACTCAAGTGGAAATCTTTGCTAGTCTTTCTAGAGCGTCTAGCTGCCTGTGTGATTCAGTCCCCCCTAATTCTTTTTTTTTTTTTTTTGAGACAGAGCCTCAAGCTATCCCCCTGGGTACAGTGCCAAGGCATCACAGCTCACAACAACCTCTAACTCCCGGGCTCAATCGAATCTCCTGCCTCAGCCTCCCAAGTAGCTGAGACCACAGGCACCCACCACAACCTCTGGCTATTTTTTTTTTTTCCGGTTGCAGCAGTCATTGTTGTTTTGGGGGGCCAGGCTGGATTTGAACCCGCCACCTTAGGTGTATGTGGCTGGCGCCTTAGCCACTTGAGCCACAGGTGCTGAGCTGGTCCCCCCTAATTCTTTAGGGGTTCCTGGTAGATTGTGTAGATTGGTGGAGGCCTCTTATACATTATCTCATAAGGGGAGTACCCTGACCTTTGGGAAGGAGTACATCTAATATTGAACAAGACCAGTGACAAGGCCCGTACTCAATTAAACCTCTTTCCTGGCAGAGTTTACTAATTCCTGTCTTTATGGTTCTATTCATGCGATCTCCCATGACTGAGTTCTGAGGCCTATATGCTGCATGTAGTTTCTAGGTGATATTCAGGGCTTTGGCTGTAATCTGCACCGTCTCTGTTGTGCAGATCCAATCTGGAGTGGCAACCTTAACCATGGGATGACTTCTCTGAGCACTCTTACCACTTCAGGAGCCCTCTTTATCCTGGTAGGGAAGGCTTCCACCTATCCTGAGTATACACAGACCAGAACTAGTAAGTTCTGGTTTCTTTCACATCTGGGCAATTCTGTATAGTCCACTTTTCACATCATCAAAAGGGGCTGCCCTAGTAGGACTGAATTTCAGGTAGCAGGAGTGATCCCTGTTTAGCATTGTGTTGGCTGCAAGTCACACAACGCTGGCCAACTTTCTTGACAAGGGTGGCCAAGAGGGAAACGTAGAAGTATCCCCCAGAAGCTTCTCAGATTTTTTCATCAGTCTTAGAATCAGAGACAAATCTCTAATCACACTTCTTTTGGCATGTAGTCTGGATATTTGGACAAGTATTCTCAGCAAGCTTTTGTAATGTTACTTTTGAGGCAGCTATCCCAAAATACATCAGAGACATACTTTGGGGTGAATACTTTTTAATTTTGTTTTTTTTTTTCGGTAAAAAACATTTTACATCTAAAACATTTTATATATTAAAACCTAATATGTTTTCTCAGGGCTAAGAAGCAGGAAGGAAAACAATCGGAGCAAATATAACTACTGTATATAATTCTATATTCTTTGGCTGGTCTCTTAGTCCTGTTAACAGGTCTGTTTAGTTAAACAGCTGTGTCTAAGTCTATGAGCTGGCATTGCAGACAAGGCTAGAGTCTAATACAGATGGGCCACAGGTTTTTTTTGTTGTTTGTTTAGTTATATTTTTCTCTCTTTAATTTCCCATTATACTAAAAACAAATTACAGCAGAATCAATTTAATTGCCAAAATAAACTGTACTTTCAGCATACTGGGTCTGATTATTTGCATAAGTACAATAAGAATAATTATTAGCCATCTAGGCTTTACTTTCTTTTAAAATTGACTTTGCTGGAACCTTTTATAAGGAATCTCAGGTTAGACTTGAAAGTCTCTCAAGAGCCCAGGTTTCATCTGTGCCATTAGGTACCTGTATGCACTGGGGCTAAATTCCTCTTCTTTCAAGGACCCAAAGCAAACTGTGATTCTTGGACCTGTCAGAAAGTGACATTCTTTACTCACTGTAGATTAGGAAATATTATTGATGAATAACTGGCCAGTTTTTCTTCCTTTCTTTCTTTCTTTCTTGAGACAGAGTCTCACTATGCCACCCTCAGTAGAGAGCCGTGGTGTCACAGCTCAGAGCAACCTCAAACTCTTGGGCTCAAGCAATTCTCTTGCCTCAGCCGCCCAAGTAGGCGGAACTACAGGTGCCCACCACAACACTCAGCTATTTTTTGTTGCCTTGGTGTCACTGTTGCTTAGCTGGCCCAGGCCAGGCTTGAACCCGCCACCTTTGGTGTATGTGGCTGGCACCGTAATCCCTGTGCTATGAGCACGAGCCTCTGGCCACGTTTTCAATGGGCTTTTTATTGGCCTCATAAAGTCAACCTCTGAAAATGTCATTCCACTCAAAGCTTGGTAAAATAACCAGTATTTTTTATTGTGTCTTATTAAGAAAAAAAAGATTCTTTTTGAACTTATGCAAATAACTATATTGTCAGAAATTAAGAATACTTATAAATAGTTTTCAAATCTGGAGAAATCAAGCAAGGGGAGAGAAAAATAAATGTTTTAAATTTTGCTTATAAGTACACACATTACTGCAGGCTATAAATAGCTCAAGAGATGGAAAAAGGATTTTTCTTGACTTCTGGAAAACAGAATACAGAAAGAAACAGCAATGTTTCAAACAAAAAGCTGTATAAAAATCAGCTCCATTCCATGTAATTGATTTATGTTCTGTTTGAAGTTAGGTTAGCAATATTCATGTACATGTTAGCTTTCTAATTAAAGTCCTGGAAGTTTGCTTTCAGTCCAGATATATGATTTTCAAAGTTATCAGAAATTAGTATTTAAGAGAACCTGTCAACCTTTCCATTACTTTCCTTGAAGGACAGACTTTAGACTTAGCCAGTTATAAAAATACCTTCTGAGATGAATTAAAATTATTACTGATTGCATACACTGAGACAGACTAATACCTTATAATATTAGAACATATGTGTATATAAAAACATAATCTATAGAAAATTAACCACCATTTCATATTTGACGATATTTCCTATACAGTTTTATCACATCAAATAAGCCTAATAAGTCTTTCTCAGACTTTCAGTGGTCTTAATATTTCAAAAAGACTACATTTAGAGTTTTGATTTTGCAAAGTTTGTCAAATTTCGAAGTCTTAAAATATTTGTTCAAACAAGATCACAAACCAAAAGATTCTAAAGGCAATACATAGTCAACTGGATCACATGCAAATTCCTTCACAAATTTCCTTTTATGAATTTTATTTAACCTGCACAGACTATTTACAAACATCTTAAAACTTCTGGTTTGCCCTGCCTCTCACTTTCTCAAATAACCAGTCACTCTGTTTCAGGAAAAAATTTACCATACAAGATCCTCTCTTACACAATGCTATTTTCCTTTTTGTTTAATCTTTCCTACTTACAAAAAACCACTATTCACAAAACAGGATCACAGTTTACTATTAAGTTAATTATTCCCTTGGCTAAACTGATAATTAGAAGATTTAAAAGGCAAAAATCTTATTCTTTGACAAAGACTCAGTTTCCCGAACAATCTAAATAGTTGAAGTATTATACTTTACAAATGACTCAGATATTTTATGAAACATTAATATGACTTTACAGTTTTTTTTTTTTGAGACAGAGCCTCAAGCTATCCCCCTGGGTAGAGTGCCATGGCATCACAGCTCATAGCAACCTCCAACTCCTGGGCTCAAGCGAGTCTCCTGCCTCCGCCTCCCAAGTAGCTGGGACCATAGGCACCTGCCATAACGCCCAGCCATTTTTTGGTTACAGCCATCATTGTTGTTTGGCGGGCCCGGGCTGGGGATTCGAACCCGCCACCTTAGGTGTACATGGCTGGTGCCTTAGCCGATTGAGCCACAGGCGCCGAGCCGACTTTAAGGTTTTAAGTTATTGAAGTGTTCTGAAACCTCAACATAGGCACCATTTCTAACATCTTTTTCTTTTCCTCCTAGGTCTCACATGACCACCTGGTATTAATGATGGCTGCAAAGGATAGGACCTATCTGTGTCCTTAATTGATTTACCAGGTACAGAGTTCAAGGCAGAAAGCAGCAAGACAGTTTCTCTCAGAATAGCTACAGGGCAAAGTTGGAGCAGGGAAGGGGGCTTGTGGGCTAGACTTAGCCTTGTAGCTACTGTCATAGGCAAGGAGAACATGTCCCCAGGCCTTGCCACAGCCTCTTATCTGACCTCAGAATTGAGGCTCAAAATCAAGAACATAAGCTCATAGTCAAATCCAGCAAATTTAGAAATATTACAGAGGTGACAGTTCTATAATCTTTAGACCTTTAAACTTTCTTTTTTATATGTTTAAAATATTTTTATTATAAAGAATAGTAATTATAAGTTTTAAAGAAAGATATATTAGGTAAAGTGTCTTTAAGCAGAAAAATAAATCATAGTCATGAAAGAAAGTTATGTATCAACTGGTTGATGAAAATGTTTGGACCAGAGCCTCACAGAACCTAACCCTGATATAAAGTATATCATGGGCTCTGCACCTGTGGCTCAAGTGGCTAAGGCGCCAACCACATACACCTAAGGTGGCGGGTTTGAATCTAGCCCGGGCCCATCAAACAACAATGACAGCTGCAATAACAACAACAAAAAAATAGCTGGGCACTGTGGCAGGCGCCTGTGGTCCCAGCTACTTGGGAGGCTGAGGCAGGAGACTTGCTTGAGCCCAGGAGTTGGAGGTTGCTGTGAGCTGTGATGCCATAGCACTCTACCCAGGGGGATTGCTCGAGGCTCTGTCTCAAAAAAAAAAAAAAGTTGGAAGAGCTACCACCAATAGTTCAACTTTCCTACCTCTGGAGATACATACACATACATACATAAAGGAAGCTGGTCACGGTGGCTCACACCTGTACTCTCAGCACTTTAGGAGGCTATGGAAAGAGGATCATTTGAGATTAGGAGTTTGAGACCAGCCTGAGCAAGAGTGAGACCCCCATCTCTACTAAAAATAGAAAAAACAGATGAGAGCCATCATGGTATATGCTGTAGTCCCAGCTACTTGGGAACTGAGGCAGGTTGAGCCCAGGAGTTGGAGGTTGTAGTGAGCTAGATTGTGCCACTGCTACTCTGTCTCAATAAACAAACAAACCACGTAAAGGGGATGAGGCCCATCCCAGCTCATCCTGGACCTCTCCAAATGACAACCTGTCACAAACTGTATAGGGAAAGTGAAAAGAAACCATGCACACACTTATTTCTCCTTTCCCCTCTAAGTGTCCTCCTCCATCTCTCCTTGTTCTTTTAAAACACTCTTGAGATGGATTTATAGTATAATTAAAAGGACAGTTATTGCTGACATTTACCTAAATGCACAAAAACTACTGGGTCTCTCTTTGGATGATTCCCAGGTATCGTGTAAGACTCTATATGGGTCAAATTCTAACATAATTCTTGGGATGACAGTGATGACCTGCCATAAAAAGCTTTGACAGGGATGACAATTATAATGTTTCTCTTTAGTATGAATTCTCAGATACCTGAGTAAGCTATTTTTCTGGCCAAAGGACTTTCCTGAATAATTATATTCAAAGGGAAAGGTATTTCACCAGTATGAGTTCACTGAAGTTGACCAAAGTGAACACACTTTAAAAAGGCCTTCTTACATGTAGTATCTTTTAAACTCTGGTATGAATCTTCTGCTGGTGAGTAAAGCATGAACTGCGGCTGAAGGTCTTTCCACATTCACTGCATTCAAAGGGTTTCTCTCCAGTGTGAGTTCTCATGTGTGTTAAGGCAACGTTGTCACAAAAGGCCTTCTCACATTCTTTGCACTCAAAGGGTCTCTCTCCAGTATGGATCCCATTATGCCAAACAAAATTGTAAGTTGGGTAAAGGCCTTTCCACATTCTCTGCAGACATAGGGCTTTTCTCCAGTGTGTATCCTCATGTGCTGAGGGAAGGAAGAGCTATAGTAAAAGGCTTTTGCACATTCTTTGCACTCCCAGGGTTTGTCTCCACTGTGGGTCTTATTGTATCAGATAAAAACCGAGTGGTGTGTAAAGTTCTTTCCACATGCACTGCACTCGTAGGGCTTTTCACCAGGGTGGATCCTCATGTGTTGAATTAAGGAACAGCTGTTGCAAAAGGCCTTTCCACATTCTTTGCATTCAAAGGGCTTCTCTCCAGTATGGGTCCTCTTGCTGGATAAAAGTGGAGCAGTGAGTAAAGGCCTTTCCAGTCACTGCACTCGTAGGGTTTCTCGCCAGTGTGAATCCTCATGTGTTATGTGAAGAATGAGTTGAGGCAAAAAGATTTTCCACATTCTTTACACAAAAAGGGTTTTTCTTCTGTATGGGCCATGTTATGCTGGATAAAAGTGGATTGGTGAGCAAAGGCCTTTCCACATTCACTGCACTCACAGAGTTTCTTGCCAGTATGACTCCTCATGTGCTGAGCAAAAGAAGAGCTATAGTAAAAAGTTTTCCCACATACGTTGCATAAAAAGGGCTTTTCTCTATTGTGAGTCACACTATGCTGGATAAAAGAAGAGCGGAGGGGAAAACTTTACCACATTCTTTGCACTCATAGGCCTTATCTACAGTGTGAATGTGCTGGTGCTCTTGAAGTGAGACCTGTGCTTGAAGGTTTTCTCACACTCAATACACTTGTACAGTTTTTCCCCAGTATGAAACCTCATATATATATATATTTTTTTGAGACAGAGCCTCAAGCTGTCCCCCTGGGTAGAGTGCTGTGGCATCACAGCTCACAGCAACCTCCAACTCCTGGGCTCAAGCGAGTCTCCTGCCTCAGCCTCCCAAGTAGCTGGGACCACAGGTGCCCACCACAATGCCTGGCTATTTTTTGGTTGCAGCCATTATTGTTGTTCTGGCAGGCCCAGGCTGGTTTCAAACCCGCCACCTTAGGTGTATGTGGCTGGCGCCTTAGCCACTTGAGCCACAGGTGCCAAGCCAAGTATTCCTATCTTGACGAGGAATGAGTGCCCTCTGTAAGTAACCTCAAATAATATCTAAATTACCAAGCTGGATTGGTCTGGGTTATATCTTTGGTCTCTTGGCACCATCTCAGTATGGAGGGTAGTATTTATACCCCACCCCAGGATTTTCCCAAAATAACAAAAGACATAAACAGAAGTTTTTTGAAAGAAGATAGACAAATGGCTAACTAATAAATGAAAAAATTTTCAACATTATTATCAGAGAAATGCAAGTTAAAACTACAATGAGATACCACCTTACCCCTATCAAAATAGCCATTACTGAAAAGTAAAAACACAATAGATGCTGGCATGGATCAAAGAAAAAGGTCCTACATTGTTGGTAGTCTGCAAATTAGTACAACCTCTGTGGAAAACAGTATGAAAATTCCTCAGAGAAATAAATGTAGACCTACCATTTGATTCAGAAATCTCACTAGTGGGTATCTACCCAAAGGGAAAGTCATTTTATAAAAAAGATACCTGTGAGCAGCACCTATGGCTCAAAGGAGTAGGGTGCTGGCCCCATATGCTAGAGGTGGCAGGTTCTAACCCAGCCCCAGCCAAAAACTGCAAAAAAAAAAAAAAAAAAATACCTATACTTGAATGTTCATTGAAGTAAAATTTCACAATTGCAAACTACTGTGAAAATTGTGTCCATCAATTCATGAGTGGATACACACACACACACGCACACATAGAGAGAGAGAGATACACACACGCCCCCTGAAGTACTACTTATGCAAAAAAAGAAATGAAATAATGCTTTTTCTTAATTTAATTTCAGATTAATATGAAGGTATACTAGGTATCTGCCCAAAAGGAAAAAGATCAATTTATCATAAGGACATTTGCACTAGATTGTTCATCACAGCTCAATTTACAAGCACTTAAGATGTGGAACCAACTCAAGTGCCCATCAGCCACGAATGGATTAATAAACTGGTATATGTGCACTATACAATACTATTCAGCCATGAAGACACATGGAAATAATGATCAGCTTTCTCACAGACCTTGAATGGAACCAGAGACCACTATTCTAAATGAAATTTCTCAGGAGTAGAAAACCAAACACCATATATTCTCACTAACAAGTGAGGGCTAAATGATGGGCACACATGGCACAAAGATAAAAGACATTGGAAACCAAGAAGAAATGGGAGTGGGGAGGGTAGGGGATAACAACTGACCTATCAGAAACAATAAACACTACTCTGGTGACAGGCACAGCAAAGCCATGACTGAAGCCTGATGCAAAGTATCCACATATCAAAAACATTTGTACCCCTGAATATTGTGAAATTTTTTTTAAAGGCAAAGAACTTTCTTCAGCTGGTAGAGAGGAAGGTGGGAGTAGAAGCCAGAAAGACCCAAATAATGAGGTGGACTTGATGTGACATTGCTGGTCTACTGAGGAAGGAGAGAAGACCATCTGAGAAGGAAATAGATCGCTTCTAAGATCAGTGAGGACCTTATTGCTAAGAGCCAGCCAGAAAAATGTGGATCGCAGGGCCACAAACACAAGAACTGGGTTCCACTAGCCTGCATGGACTTGGAAATGGATCCCCAGCCCCACCCTAAGCCTCCAGATAAGAACCAGCTCCACTGATATCTGAAACCGTGAGCAGAGAACCTACCTGAGCCCACCAGTACTTCTGAACTACAGAACCGAGAACTAATAAATGGGTGTATTTTAGGCCACTAGATGTGATGATTTGTTATGGCAGCAATAGATGACCAATACACAGCCTAAAAGGAAACAAAGACCCCCCGGGGGGAGGCAGGGAAATGAGCACCTTACCTATATTGTCTTCTGTCCTCCATCCTCCTGCCAGGGCTGCCCATTGATCAGGCCACTGAAATTAGCCACCAAAGTCAATCTGTCAGAATGCTTTATATGCGCTGAAGGCCCTGGATATGTTCCAATTCAAAGAGTGAACTTGAAGTTTGCAAATATGAAGGTAATATAACTTTAGTGGCCTTCTCAATTACAAAAAATAAAAGAGAACAAAATTAATTTAAAAGCAAGTATTTATTTTATAAAACATTATAAAATCTATCAGATGCCACAAACATCACAAAATTGAAAATTCTTTAAAGTAAATTAGTACAGTCATGCACCACTTAGTGACAGGGCTGTGTTTTGAGAACTGTGTCATTAGGCAATTTCATCATCGTGTGAAGATTATAGCATGTTCTTACACAATCCTAGATGGTTCAGCCTGCTACACTCCTAAGCTATAGGGTATAGCTTATTGCTCCTAGGCTAGAAACCTGTTTAACATTTTTCTGTAGGCAATTGTAGGCAATTATAATATAATAGTACATATTTGTGTATATAAACATAGAAAAAAGGTATAATAAAATGCAGTATTATAATTTCATGGGACCATTGTCATATATGTGGTCCATTGTTGTCATGGGTCCATTGTTGACCAAGACTTTTTATGTGGTATATGTATTTTAATTAATTAACTGCTCTTAAGGTTTTTTCTTGCACTTTTGCCTATTTTTGCCTCCAACTTCCCCCTCATATGTCAATGGTTTTATAATATTATTTTCTATGGAAAGAATAGAGAATTAATTTGGTCTTTCTTTTAGCATGGATGATTGGGTTTTCCCTCATAATTTAAGAAGTGTTTTCACCTTCACAACTTGGTGTGATTGTACTATGTAAATTTTTAGAACTGTTGTTAAATTTGGAAAGACCTCTATCAAAATTCTTTCATATTTTAACTATAACATTTCAATATATTTCAAGATGTCTTGGGTTAAGTGACTAGTCGTAAGCCAATCTTGAGTTGATTACACCACTAACCACTTGTTGCTGACGTTCTTGCCATTGTGCTATAATTATGATTTTTATTATTTTTAATATCAAAATATTGTACCCAATCAGTAAGAAATTTAAATTATTTCTGATGTATTCATATAATTTACTCTTCTTCAGTAAATATATCCAAGTGCCTATTATTTCTATTTGCAATTGTCTTCCTCTGCTGAATTATTGCATTGGGTATGATTTGAAGAATTTTTTGTTACAATTCACTTCTTCAAGTCAAAATCATTTTTTATTATTTTTCTCTTCTTATTAATTGCTTTTTTTGATGTTCCATTATTTTATCTGAATTTTCTCTCAGTTCTTTAATAATTAATTTTAAGATTGTCAAAGAAAGTTACAAATAAAAATCTATAATTACCCCTTTATTTTATTGAAATGTTCCAGAATGTTTTGGACACTCAGTTTAATACTATGTTCAGACTTTATCAATTAAGCCAGTCTCATCAAAGAAAAAAAAAAAACAGAGGGAAAATGTTAAATTTGTTTAGAAACTGTATATGTTTTTAAAAATCACCAAGTATATCCTGATAGGAGATAAATTCAATTTTGAGGCTCAGCACCTGTGGCTCAAGTGGCTAAGGCACCAGCCACATATACCTAAGGTGACAGGTTCCAATCCAGCCCAGGCCCACCAAACAACAATGATGGCTGCAACCAAAAAATGGCCGGGTGTTATGGCAGGCGCCTGTGGTCCCAGCTACTTGGGAGGTGGAGGCAGGAGACTCGCTTGAGCCCAGGAGTTGGAGGTTGCTTTGAGCTGTGATGCTATGGCACTCTACCCAAGGGGATAGCTTGAGACTCTGTCTCAAAAAAAAAAAAAAAAAGAAATTCAATTTTGACAAAGCATCGATAAGAACTAACTTTTTTGCATATAATTTTACACATCAAATGAATCAGAAGACATTTCTACAGACTAGCTTGTTGCAACCCCTACAGCCCTGGTCTCAGTAGCCGCAGGAAGGAACCAGGCGTGACACAAATTAGAAATACAAGCTTGCAGGAGGCGGACTAACCTTAAGTACAGGGTAGCCCAGAGCCCCCTCCGCAATGGCTATTTATTAAGGTTATACACAACAGGTGTGGAAAGTTAAGGTAATTACATACGAGGGCTGCAGGTGGAAGGATTGCCACATGCTCTTTCTTCATGTGTTCTTTCCCCTCAACCCCCATGAAGAAATACCAAGCATCAATGTTTAACACATGCTTACTAACGAGTGACCGAACGTCTCTAGGCTTGCCAGGAGACTGTCCTGTTCTCAGCATTTCCTTTTAATGTAATAAGAATCAGTAACTGTCCTTGTAAGCATGGTGTCCATTCCTCTACACTAGCTTCTGATTCCATACATTTCAAACATTTATTCTCCTTTCCTACTCACATTCCCTGTCCCAGGCTCTGTGGAACGGCCTCTATTCCATACAACTGTCTTTTCACAACTGCACACCATTCTTATACCAGAACAGCTAACAATTACTCTGCAGGGAACAAATAGAAAACTACAGCAGCACAATAGCTACACTCAGACTAAATGTACCCCCACTCAGCTTGCCCTTGGCTGGATCCTAAAAATGCCGATGCCTCTCCAATACCACCCAAAACAAAGTATCATGGAGGGGATGTCAAAAAAGAAGGAGACAGCATTCTTAACCAATGTCACGGAGTTGAAAATATCTTACGTTTGCAGATTTCAGAAAACATAATCATATGAACACATCGCTAGGGGACCGCCACTTCCCTACATGCACACCTTGGAAAGGGCCTGTGCAAGTGAGGACCCTGAGGACAGAGTTTCACTGGTGTCCTGGTAAATCTGTTTCTCATTTCTGTTGTTGACTTAGTTCACCATAACCAGCTCACACACCGATTTGGGTTAACCCTAACAGCTGTAACAAATACAAGGATGCATAATGGCTCAAAGGCAATAATAAAATAAAAATTTCTTTCTTGCTATGTAAAGTTCAAAAGAAGTTTTCTTTACTGGCTGGCAGCTCTCCACCGAGTGGTGACTTGGAAACCCAGATTCCTTCCATCTTGTGGTTCTGTCTTCAACACATGAATTCCAAAACCATTGGATTGATCTTTATCAAACCACAAAAGGAAAAAGCTTGGAGATTTATATGTGGAAATTTTTATGGGCCAGACCTACAAGTGATGCACATAACTCCCACTCATATTCCATCACCTAAAACTCAGTGGTACAGACACATCTAATTACAAACCAAGAGTTGAGAATGAAAACTGAGAAGCTCAGGTCTGCAGATGTTCCCAGTTTTCCTCTAGTATCACTCTGAAGTCTGGGGTTACAAGAAGAGAAAACGCAGTTACATCAAGCCCTGTTTGGTGTTTATCAGAGAATTTAGGAGATCTAGGAGACCAAAACAAATCCATTCCTATTAATTACCTCAGTTCCAAAGAAGCTACTCCCAAAAGCAAGAGTCATTATCATGTGTGACCACTAGATGGCTCTTTAGGCCTTTGAATCCCCCAAGTTCTGCCGAGATGCTTTTCAGTGAAGCAAGATAAAAGGATTTTCCAGTCCTCTAAGCAGAGATATAAATGGCCCTATTCTTCCTGGCTTCACTCAAAGAATGGGTCTGGGCCTGCCTCCCTCTCAGGAAGATTGGTAACCAAGAGAAAAGAGAAGTCAGTGCTGTTAAGCAGGGCATGGGGCAGTCCCCTGGAAGCAGAGACACTGAGCCCAGAAGGCCTGGCCAGAGCCCCAGCTCTGCCCGGAATGCTCAATGGGCTGTGCCCACACGCAACCTGTCTTATTGGTTGTAAAATAGAGACTATAATATAACTTAAATTTAATATAGTTTTCTTGCTTTTCCAAGAGCTTTCATGAACACCCTGTTCCATGACGTCCCACTGAGATGGACATTAGGCATTACTGGTTCCACTTTGCAGGTGGAGAAATTAAGGGACTAAAATGTCAAATAACTTGCCCAGTGAGGTCACAAGGCCTTCTGTTCATTGTTCAATGCTTTGAATTCTATAAAACGCTGCTAATGCTTTGACATTCTCATTCCTCACTATAGCACATACTACATATAAGCAAAACAAGTAATGTTATCACTATATTCACTTTATAAAGGAAAAATGCTAAGATTCATGGGGACTTGAGCAACCTGCCCATTAAGTGGGTATTTCACATTTCCTGATTTTCCATTAAAATTAGCTTTTTAATCTTTTTTTTTCTTTTGAGACAGAGTCTCAAATTGTCGCCCTTGGTAGAGCAATATGGCATCACAGCTCACAGCAACCTCAATCTCTTGGGCTTAAGCTATTCTCTTGCATCAGCCTCCCAAGTAGCTGGGACTACAGGCATCTGCCATACACCCAGCTGTTTTTTTTTTTTTTTTTTATTGCAGTTGTCATTGTTGTCTTAGCTGGCCCAGGCCAGGTTCGAAGCTGCCAGCTTCAGTGTATGTGGCTGGTGCCATAACCACTGTGCTACAGGCACCAAGCCTAGCTTTTTAATCTTTTTTTTTTTTGCAGTTTTTGGCCCGGGCTGGGTTTGAACCTGCCACCTCTGGCATATAGGGCCAGCACCTTACTCCTTTGAGCCACAAGCACCGCCCTAGCTTTTTAATTAACACCAACAGCTTTTATTGGACAAAAGGGATGATTCTCTCCACTTACAGTCACACAAAGGCTAAAC
>CAUYQV010096604.1:0-29698 GCA_963574575.1 Galagoides demidoff
TACAGGCGCCCACCACAACGCCTGGCCATTTTTTGGTTGCAGCCATCATTGTTGTTTGGCGGGTCTGGGCTGGGGATTCGAACCCACCACCTTAGGTGTATGTGGCTGGCGCCTTAGCCGCTTGAGCCACAGGCGCCGAGCCGCCTTTTGAGTTTTGATCTTCTCATCAGAATGGAAAGAAAGAAAAGTAGCTGTCTTGCTGACTATTTAGAGCTGTTAGGAAGAACAGTTGAAACAACTTATAGATACTTGTAAGGTTTACAGTACTGTAGAAATGCCACTGGTGGCTGGGCACAGTGGCTCACACCTTTAATCTTGGCACTTTGGGAGACCAAGGATTGCTTGAGACCAGGAGTTCAAGACCAGCCTGAGCAGCATAGAGAGAGCCCAAGACTTTGTCTCTATAAAAAATAAAAAAAAAATCAGGTGGACGTGGGACAGGTGCCTGTAGTGTCAGCTACTCAGGAGGCTGAGGTAGAAGATGCCGAAGCCTAGGAGTTTGAGGCTGCAGTAAGCTACGATCATGTGACTGCACTCCAGCCTCAGTAACAGAGCCAAAGGAAGACAATGCTTCAAAAGGAGAAAGAAAGGAAGGGAAAAGAGGGAAGAGGGGGAAAAAAGAAATGTCGTTGGTATAAATTCACGTTATTTTCTAACTCTTTTTCTTTGCTGGGACATTAGGCATAATTTTCAAGATGAAACCTCCTCAGTAGTTCACATCTGCCCAGTTTTGGGGCTCTTAGAGAGCATGGTCCTGCTAGCCATAACTTATGGAAAGTGGCATCTGTTTTCTGAAAGTATGTGTCTGTGTGTACAGGAAGGCAACAGACATTAGTCTATTGCAGGCGTCCTCAAACTATGGCCCATGGGCCACATGCAGCCCGCCTAGGACATTTATCCGACCCGCCAGGTGTTTTTGCTGCCGCTGCCTGTCCTACTTAGCAGCCAACTCATCCCAGGGCCCGCAGTCCGGCCCTCCAACAGTCTGAGGGACAGTGAACTGGCTCCCCGTTTAAAAAGTTTGAGGACCCCTGGTTTATTGGAATTCCAGTCTCTTAATTCTGGTTTTGTAAATGAAAGTTGGCAAACTACTCACTTTCCAATTTCCTTTATTATCTCACTGCTTAGAAATGCTTTGAGGATTAAGATAAAATCACTAAGGAGTTTTATGTTCCTCAGTGAAGGGTACCATATGAATATAGGTGACACATTATTATAATTAAATTCTCTTTTCATATTAATTCATTGTCACCCTGGCCTTCCAGCCAGTGGATTGGGAAATTTTTAGTCTGGTTGTGGATGAAAAAGGTCTCTCCAAGAAGACCTTGGAATCTTAAGTTGTGAGGGGGAAGGGGCACTGTTTTTGCAATTTTGATGTGTAATATTTTTAATAAGATACTGAATTTCAGCTAGGTGCAGTGGCTCAAGCCTGTAATGCTAACACCCTGGGAGGCCAAGGCAGTTAATTGCCTAAGCTCAGGTGTTCAAGACCAGCCACTAAAATACAAAAAAATAGCCAGCGTTGTGATAGGACCCGTAGTCCCAGCTACTTGGGAGGCTGAGTCAAAAGGATTAACACTTGCTGGGCCATTTTTTGTTGTTGTTGTTGAGACTAGAGTCCCACTCTATGCCCTGAGCAGAGTGCAACAGCGTCATAGCTCACTGCAATTTCAGACTCTGGCTGTGGGCATCCCACTGCCTCAGCCCCCAGAAGCTGCTGGGATGGATTACAAGCGCTTCCCCTGGTGCCCAGCTGGGTTTTTCACTTTTTTTTAGGAGTCAGGGGTCTCATTTTTGCTCAGGCAAATCTCGAACTCCTGAGCTCAAGCAATTCTCCCTCCTTAGCCTCCCACAGTGCTGGGATTACAGGCATGAACCACTGCGCCCAGCGTGCCGAACTATTTTTAGAGACAAAGTCTTGCTCTTGCTCAGGCACCAGCTGGTCTCAAACCTGTGAGCTCAGGTGATCCACCGTTCTCAGCCTCTCAGAGTGCTAGGATTACGGGCTTGAGCCACCCATTGCACCCGGCCTCCCACAAATGTTCTTTTTAATTGCTTTTTGGTTTAATTTGAAGTTTTAACACTTGATTATTTTCCTTCTTGGTTTTATTTTTTGATAGTCCACTTCCTGTTTTAGAGAGTCAAGTCATTCTACAAGGCTTGTATAGAAAACCATCTTTGGATATCATCTGGCTTTTTTTTTTTTATTGCTCTCATTTTCCCAGTAATTATAATTTTGGTTAGATTATTATTCAGAGCTTTTATTGTTAGATTCATAGAAAACCAAGTCACCGGCTCGGTGCCTGTGGCTCAAGTGGCTAAGACATCAGCCACATATACTTGAGCTGGCGGGTTCAAATCCAGCCCAGGCCTGCCAAACAAAAAATAGCCAGGCGTTGTGGTGGGCACCTGTAGTCCCAGCTACTTGGGAGGTGGAGGCAGGAGAATCGCTTGAGCCCAGGAGTTGGAGGTTGCTGTGAGCTGTGATGTCACAGCACTCTACCCAGGGCGACAGCTTGAGGCTCTGTCTCAGAAAAAAAAGAAAGCCAAGTCACTATTGAGCCATGCAGCAAACCATGATGTGTCTTTTCCTAGCCAACATTTTATTTTCCCAGCATTAATATTTATCTTTTTAGTTCTGTTTAATAAAAGCTAATGTTAATTGAGTATGTAATAGGTTCCAGGTGCTGCTTCAGTTGCTGTCTATATGTTAACTCCCTTAATTATCAGGTAGCTGCAGAGACACAAAGAGGTTCGATCACTTGCCCAAGAAAGCACAACAGAGCTTATCCTGGTGGGCTGGCCCATAACTGCTGCTCTTAACTGCTATGCCAGACTCCCTTAGCTTTCTGTTAATATGTACTTAAACAGTTTTTTATCTAGGAAAAATTTAAATGCAGTGAAAATCACAGATCTTAGGTTTATAGTTTGGTGGATTTTGACAGACATACATTGATGTCATCAGTACCCCAATCGAGATATAGAATTCGTCACTTCCAGTCTCCCCTCCTCACAGTCCATCACTGCTCTGGTTTCTGTTCCCATGGGTTAGTGTTCCGTCTGCTCTTGAACTTCACATGGACGGAATCACATAGTATGTGTTCTCCCGTTGGCTTTCTTTTGCTGGATTCATCCATGTTGCTGTGTGGGTTAATAGTTCATTCTTTTTTACTGTTGGTAGTATTTTATTGAAACAAATGCCACAGTTTATTCATTCATTTTCCTATTGATGGATATGTGCATTGTTTATAGTTTCTAGCTTTTATGAATAGAATTTCCTATGAACAATCTTGTATAAGGTGTTTTTATTTTCCCCCAGACAGTCTCACTCTGTGCCCCAGGCTCAAGTGTAATGGCACAGTCTTAGCTTACTCCAGCCTTAAACTCTTGGGCTAAAGCGATCCTCATACTTCAGCCTCCCAAGTAGATGGGACTATAGTTGTCTGACAACACACCCAGCTAACTAATTTTTTTTGAGACAGAGCCTCAAGCTGTCCCCCTGGGTAGAGTGCCATAGCATCACAGCTCACAGCAACGTCCAACTCCTGGGCTAAAGCGATTCTCCTGCCTCGGTCTCCCAAGGAGCTGGGACTACAGGTGCCCGCCACACACCCGGCTATTTTTTGGTTGCAGCCATCATTATTGTTTAGTGGGCCGGGGCTGGAATCAAACCCGCCAGCTCAGTTGTATGTGGCTGGCCTTAGCTGCTTGAGCCACAGGCTCCAACCCAGCTAACTAATTTTTACCAGCAAACCTACTAGACAAATTCTAAAAGAACTCTAACACTTTTATTTTTATCTTTTTAGACATGAGATCTTGCCATGTTGCCCAGGCTAGTCTCAAACTCCTGGCCTCAGTCGATTCTTCTTGAGTAGCTGGGACTACAGGCATAAGCCACCATATCCAGCTTATTATGCTCATCTTTTTATGGTCATTTCTTTGAGGAATAAATATGTAGGTGTGCAGTGGTTCTTTGTGTATATGCAGGTATATTTAGGTACATGTGTATATATACTTTCATTTTCCCCCATTTTGTTTTTTTTACAGTTTTTGGCCAGGGTTTTTTGCAGTTTTTGAACCCGCCACTCGTGGTATGTGGGGCTGTTGCCCTACTCCTTGAGCCATAGACACATACTTTCATAGGTATGTATGTGTACAGTTAACCTGCTGACTATAGGTAAAACATACTCATACAGTCTTAGGTATATGTTTATCTTTGTAAGAAACTGCTGGGTTTTTTCTTTTTTCTTTTTTTCTTTTTTTCTTGCCATTTTGTTTTAAGTGGTTTTTCAGCTGACATTCCTACTAACTGTGACAGACATTCTAAGTGGCCCCTTTGGGTGTAGATAGGACCTGTGACTTGCTTCTTACTAATGGAATAGAGTATAGGTGACAGGATGTGGATGGTGTTGTGCACATGATTTTGTTACATCAGATTGCAGTGCCTGTCTTGTGAGAAGCAGGTTGCCACATAGGGAGCTGCCTATGGAAAGGGCAGCTTCACACCCACAGCCAGTAAGGAACTATGGTCCTCAGTCCAGCAGCCCACAAGGAACTGAATGTTGTGAACATGCATGGGAGCTGAGAAATAGATCCTGTCCTCATGAATTTCAGTGGTTCCACCAGATGCCTTGATGGTACTTACAGGGGACCCAGCTAAGCTGTGCTTGTACTTCTGACCCACAGAAACTGTGAGATAATAAACATGTATTGATTTAAGCTGTGAGTACATTAATGCTAATATTAGGCAACAACAGATAACTAATATTAGCAATATGCAGAAGTCCCTGTTGCTCTCTGTCTCGGTTTTTTGGGCCATTTTTTGTTGTTGTTGTTGAGACAACATTCAGGGTTTTTTTTTTTGTTTGTTTTGTTTTTGTAGAGTCTCACTTTATCGCCCTCAGTAGAGTGCCATGGCATCACAAGCTCACAGCAACCTTCAACTCCTGGGCTTAGACGATTCTCTTGCCTCAGCATCCTGAGCAGTTGGGGCCACAGGTGCCCGCCACAGTGCCTGGCTATCTTTTTTTTGTTGCAGTTTGGCCAGGGTCAGGTTTGAACCCACCACCCTTGGTATGTGGGGCCGGTGCCTTACCCATTGAGCCGCAGGCGCCGCCCAACATTCGGTTTTGTCAGCCTTTTTAACTTTAGTCACGTGAATGGTACAAAATCATCATTTCTTCTTTTTTTTCAAACCAGACACGCGAAAAGTTTTTATGAATCCTCTTGTGAAAAATCTATACAATGGCTGCAGATAAGATCACAAGGATAAGTCTTTATTCCCTTGCCTTTTTGCCAGCACCAACGTTAGCCTTTGCAGCCCCCCTGACTTTCTTTATTCTATTGTTGCGTTCCTTTCCCTGCTTTCTTGACGTCTTTTTCTTCTCATACAGGCCATGCCTTGCAAGTCTATGTTTGGGTTCATTTTTCTTCACATAATCCAAAGAATCGTAAATCATGTCAAAGCCTGTTATCTTCCCACCACCAAAGTGAGTTCTGAATCCAAATACAAAGATGACATCGGATGTGGTCTTACACATTTTGGCTAGTTATTCTCTAATTTCTATCTTTGGTACTGTTGCCTTCCCAGGGTGAAGGACATCAATGACCATTTGTTTTCTCTGAAGTAGTCCGTTAGTCATGAACTTCCTGGTCCAGATAGTTACTGTGTGGTTCATGCTGGCAGGCGACCCTCGGGCAAAAGGGAGGAAGAGACACTTTCTCCCTGGCCAGTCATATCAGCTCACCGATGTGGGGGCATGGCCCTGACGCAAAATTATAATTTCTTGAGGCTTTAATGTGCAGTTCCCTAATGATTAACGACACTGAATACTTGCTCATAGGCCACTTGGACATCTTTTGTGAAGTATCTGTTCAATTCTTTTTTCTATTTAAAAAATTAGTGTGTTTGTCTTTTTTTCCCAGTTTCACTGTGTCGCCCTGGGTAGAGCGCTGTGGCGTCACAGCTCATAGCAACCTCAAACTCTTGGGCTTAAGCAATTTCTCTTGCCTCAACCTCCCAAGTAGCTGGGACAACAGGTGTCTGCCACGACGCCCGGCTATTTCTTTGTTGCAGTTGTCATTGTTGTTTAGCAGGCCTGGGTAGGGTTTGAACCCACCAGCTCTGGTGTGTGTGGTGGGCTCCCTAGCCGCTGAGCTACAGATGCTGAGCCAAGTATGTTTGTCTTTTTATAATTTATTTGCAAGAGTTCTTTATAGCAGACAAGTCCCTTATCAGATGCACATGTGTGCATATGTGAGTGTATGTCATGTAAGTATCTGATAGAGATTGTTTTCTTCCTTCTGTGGCTGGGAGGGTCTTCCACATCTCCCCCTCACCCAGTTCCTGTGCTGTTTGTAGTTTACTAATTCTACTCTGCTGCTGTTTCTCTCTCCAGGGAGTTTTTCTCAGCCACGTACAGCCACTTACATGCTTGATGCCTGTTATTGTTAAATATTTCAGTGTTTCTCTCCGCCCATCAAGGATTCTCCCAAATAACCACTACATATCCACCTCAGGTGACTTGTAATAGTAAAACTCTGGGTCCGGTCACAGCTTACTGCTGCCCCAGCCACGTCTCTCTCCTGTTTTATTCCAGGGTCCCTCTGAGGAACAGTGTGTTGCATGTAGTTCATGTCACTTCCTGTCCTACAAACTGGGTGAATCTTTGGTCTTTTCCTATCATTCTTGTCCTTAACCATTTTGTGTTCTGGAAGATGAACTGCAAGGTGGATCCCTTATTATTATTCCCTCAGGCCAGACTCAGGTCATGATTTCTTGATGAAAATATCAGAGAAATGAAGCTGTGATACTCACAGCACATCACATGAAGGGGTGCATTGTATTACACAACCCTGGTCATGTTGGTATCTGTCAGAGATCGGTTTTCTCCACTGTAACGTCACTGTCTTTCCCTTCCCAACTGATGAGTGTGTTGTGTGGGAACAGTCAGATTGTGCCAGTATACTGCTCCTCATCAGACATCCTTCAGTCACTGCTGTGTGGTCCCCATGTAGTGGCTTTCCTGTGTTCATTCTCTCTTCTGTGTTTATAAATTTACTCCCAATGTTGTTGTAAGGATGAGCTTGCCCATCTCCTTCCTTCCAGCATAGACTGATGGATTTATCGTCTATTCAGCGGGCTGTAACTGTGAGCATCATTATTTATTTTGATGCTCAAATTACTCTGGATCTGGCCAGTGGGAGCCCATCTAGCCATTTCTCCCTTATACATCCTTATCCTTCTTTAAACGCTTCCTAACTGTTTAGTACAGTAAAATATACCCAGCTTCTTTTACCTTTGCCCTGGCTCTGGAATCACCTCTTCCTCTAAGGCAGCAGTTCTCAACCTGCGGGTTGCGACCCATAGGAACTGTATTAAAGGGCCATGGAATTAGGAAGTTTGAGAACCACTGCTCTAAGGAGTCCTAGGCCTTTTAGTGGAGGGTGGTATTTAGAAACCAATGCTTGGAATTGTGCTGGTTACTACGGGATGCCATTGCTTCTAGGTACTGTCTGTAGACAGAGCCAGAAAGTAAAAGCATGTATATTCTATACATACCCTCCACACCCATCTCTTTCTGTGTCTATTTCTGTGTATATGTTTAAAAATAATGAGTTCAGGCCAGGTGCAGTGGCTCATGCCTGTAATCCTAGTACTCTGGGAGGCCACGGCACGTGGATTGTCTGAGCTCACAGGTTTAGGACCAGCCTGAGCAAGACTCCCCCCATCTCTAAAAATAGCCAGGTGTTGTGGTGGGTACCTATAGTCCTAGAGACTTGAGAGGCTGAAACAAGAGAATTGCTTGAGCCAGGAATTCGAGTTTGCTGTGAGCTGTGATGAAAAAAAAAAAAATCTGAGTTCAAACTGGTATCTTCAATCTCAATATGACACCTATGGTTCTGTCCAGCTTTCCACCTTTCCGTGTTTGAGATTAACTTTTCATAGAGTTATCCTTGGCATATCTGCATGTGTGCTCTTTGCAACTGGTCTTCTGACTACCCTGGTCTTACCCTGTCTGCCACTCCTCACACTCCTGCCCTAGGACCCCATGTCCTTGAGCTCTGGCAGGTGGAAGCAGGAAAACAGATAGGTAAGGGTAAACTTCCTAACAACTACAGCAGAGGTAGAAATTGAGAACAATCTCATTTACTCTGCAAAGTCTAAAATTCTCTTTGTTCCATTATCTACTGTTGTGTACAAAAGCCACTCCGAAAGTTATTCTCCTAAGATAAGTGTTATTTTGCATAGAACAGCAATTTGGGTAGGACTCTGGTCAGCTCTGCTGCCCTAAAAGTTAGGTGGGGTGGCTCACAGTTGGGGGTCAGAACTGGAATTACCTGCAGACTGGCTCATGCACATGGTGTCTGGCAACTGATGCCAGCTTGTTGAATGGGACCTCTGCTAGAGCTGTGGCTGGGATACTGGTAAGTGGCCTTTTACCATGTGGCTGTTTGGTTTTACAGCGTAGTGGCTGGGTTCCAAGGGCAGGTATCACAAGAAAGAGCAAGCCAGTAGGAGCTGTGTTACCTTTTTCACCTGACCTGGGAAGTCATGCAGTGTCATTTCTAGTGCATTCCACTGGTTAGAAGCAGGTTACTAAGGCCAACTATATTCAAGGGGAGGGTAATTTGTTTCTGCCTTTTCATGAGAGAACTGTCAAAGAATTTGTAGACATGTTTTGTAACTAGCAAAGAATTTTAAAATGTTTTGTTTTCTGAATTATGGAAGATGCATTTGTACCATTGGATTTGTTCAAGACTTTTAATTCATTTTGTTTAAAAGTTTTAAAACCTATCTGTATCCACTTCTACACAGATTCCTTCAAATGGTCCGTGTATGTATTTTAGTGACATCCACTGTTTTGCCCCTTTCTCTTTATTTTTTGTGGTACTCCCACCCAGGTAGCTCATGTGTGCCTCTTCACGTCTTTTTCTCCTTTCTCTATAATATGAGATTTTAAATACGTATACATACAGTGTGTTGGATATTGTTTTTATTTTATTTTTTACTTTTTTTGACAGGAGTCTCACTATGTTGCCCTCAGTAGCGTTCTGTGGTGACAAGCTCACAGCAACCTCAAACCCTTGGGCTTAAGTGATTCTCTTGCCTCAGCCTCCCGAGTAGCTGGGACTACAGGTATCCACCACAATGTCTGGCTATTTTTTTGTTGTAATTGTCATTTTTTAGCAGACCCCGCTGGGTTTGAACCCCCCAGCTCTGGTGTATGTGGCAGGCGCCCTAACCACTGAGCTACAGGTGCCCACCCATGGATATTGTTTTTAAAATGGAATCATATTAAAACTAATTTTTGCATCCTGCCTTTCTGAACACCTTGTAGAAATCTCATAACTCAAGAAGTTTTGTTCTAATTTGTTCTTTGTATTAGCTGCACATATTCTGTTTTTTGATTTGGTTATTTGACCATGAAGGGATAAGAGACTGGACTTGGGGAATAGGAACAGGAGGGAATTGGAGTCAGAGAGGGGAGGTCAGGAATGAGGGAGAGAGAAGTACTAGGTGTTCCTGGGGTCTCAGACCCAACATGCCATCAGAAGAGCTGGGGGCGTTGGTGGTGGAGAGGAGTGTTGGTTGGTCTTAGTTGGGGAATGAGTGCTTTTCCATGTGTTGAGATTACCTGCCCAGCAACTGAAGACTCAGGACCAGGGCCAGAGCACAAGGATTGGACTGGAGTTGCTGGATGGAGCTGTGAGAGAGGTGCCTGTGAGGGGAGCTGTGTGGTTCAGCAGTCCGTGCTGTTAGTGATAGGCCCAGAAAATGACTGAGGCATGTCTTCGTTCCAGACCAGGGTGCTCTGTAATTACGCATAATTCATTAATTTCTGTTCTTTAAAGAGCTGCACATTTTTCAGAAGCAGATTTTTTGATTTTTATTTTATATAATGTGGGCCAGGGAAACTTTCTGCTAAATATAGTAATGTGAGTTTGCAAGTCTTTCTGAGGGACTTAAGACATTTAAAATTCCTTGATCCCTTCTCCAAATCAAACTAACCTTGGGCATGTTTGGTGATTAGCACTGTTGACTGCTGAAGGATTTATTTCTCCTTTTATGTGAGATTTGTACTACAGGTAAGTAAGGGATTTGTAACGAGTAGGATGACTTCAACTGAAACTCCTGCACTAGGCCAGCCCAGATAACCATTTTGCTTCCATTAGGTTTATTTATTTTATTTATTTATTTATTTATTTATTTATTTTTAGACAGAGTCTCACTTTGTCCCCCTTGGTAGAGTACTGTGGCATCACAGCTCACAGCAACCTCCAGCTCTTGGGCTCTTGCCTCAGCCTCTAGAGTAGCTGGGATTCCAGACGCCCGCCACAACGCCTGGCTATTTTTTTTTGTTGTAGTTTGGCTGGGGCCAGGTTTTAACCCGCCACCCTCGGTATATGGGACGGCGCCCTACTCACTGAGCCACAGGTGCCGCTCTCCCCTGGGTTAATTATTGTCATTAAAAATATAGGTGGCCTTGAAATCACTAGTGGAGAATAATAATGTTATCTTTTTAGGAACAAAAATCTTGTTCTCACACCCCACTGGCTCTTGGACATTTGAGAGAAATGGTTGTTATTTTCTACTTTTAGGTGGGATTACTGAAGCTTGGAGCTAGAGATGAACTATGACCTTTATTTAAATGAAATGCTAGCAGTCCTTAAGATTTAATTGTGATCAAAAGGGATGGGGGGGAGAAGGTACTCCTGTTACTGCTTTTCTGGTCTGTTTGGTTTCATCTATTTTCAGGTAACTTCAAAACATCAGAGGTCAGTTATGCCTAATGTACTCTGAGAAAGCCACAGGATGAATATGAGGCAGGCCTGTCCTTGGGGAGCTCACCACCCTGGTGTAAACAGCTCTTAGCAATACAGAGCAGATTAAAATAATGAACAAACAGAGGTATGTGCCAGGTTAGCACAGGAAAAGAGGGCATTAATTCCTCTGTACAGTCTGGCATTTGAACTGGAGTTTTTGTTCTCAACTTTTTGTAGTGGGAAACTTTTTAAAAATAGAAAAATAGAGAAAACAATGTAATGACTCCCTAACCCTGCTTTGAGCTCCAGGTCAGTGCTGTTTCATCCATATCCCCATCTCCTGCCCACTGCCACCCGGGGTTATCTTGAAGAAAATCCTGGACATCATAGCTTTTTTTTTTTTTTTTTTGAAAACCATAATGAGAGGAATCATAGCATTTCTTCTATAACAATTTCAGTATGTGTCTTTAAAAGATAGTGACATTTTAAAAAACAATATAACCACAATAGCATTATCGTTCCTAAAATAATTAATAGTAAGTCCTTAATTTATCTAATTTATATTATAGTCCAGTTATATTTCATGGAGAAGAATGGGGAAGAGGGAATTCAGGTTGGGGGTATAGCATATGCAAAATCAGGGAAATTGCGTAAGTGAAAGGTAATAACAGCCTGCGTTAGGGCTGTGGCAGTGGGTGTGAAAAGGAAATGACAAATAGGAATCGCGGCAGAGGTGAACTGAGTGGAATTGTCCAGTTGAGGTTAGCATGTATTTTTTCCTTCTATTTCTAGTTAAGAGTGTCTAAGTGGTCATCTTGAAATGTATAGAACCGGGTTGACAGCTTGTAGGTCAAATCCTGCTCTCAGCCCATATTTGTAATTAAAGTTTTGTTGGAACACAGGCACACTTACTAATTTACTCATGGTGTATGCCTGCTTTCACCCTACAGTGATAAACTTGAGTGCTTGCAGCAAAGACCCCACGACAAGTAAAGCCTAGAATATTTACTGTCTGATCCTTTAAAGAAAACGTGTACCAACCCTTTTTCCCCTGTCGGAGGAACTGTGTAGAGTGTATTCATTAGAAACAGCCATGGTTTTGTGATGTTTAGGAGTCAGAAGCAGTGGGTTTCGTTTTGCTCTATCATTTACTCTGTAGCTGGAGTCTTTCTCCCCCACTAGAATGTAAGCTCCATGAAGTCATCAGGGCTTGTGTGTCATTTGTTCACTTCCCTCCCTAGGGCCTAGATCAGTGCTAAACACTTTGTAGACATCCAGTAAGTAACTGTTGAATAAATAAGCAAATATTGAGTTAGTCTTTTTGCTTCTTTTCTGTGCTACATACATTTGGAGCTTCTTGGTAAATGAGGATGATATATATGTAGATAGCAATGACGCTGTTAGAAAATTATCTCATCAATACAATGGAGTATTAAGCAACAGTAAAAACTAGTCATTATGAGAGCTGTAGAAATGTGGGGAAATGTTTATGATGGGTCAAAATGTTATGCATGCTGCCTCTAAAACATGGGTATATAAACAGACTGGAAGATAACATGAAAATGAAATCATTATTTTAAGACATTTGGGGTTCTGGTGATTTTTCTCTCCAGACTTGTCTTTAATACTATCGCCTAGTCATCTTTTCAGTAGAGATTTTAAATGTATATGCATTTTCCCTGCCTCCCTAGCCCTTTGCACCACATCCAGAATGTAACCTTCTAGGTAGATCACAAGTAACATGGTGCTCAGAAGTTAGAGATTACTGTTGAGTGTCAGCACTGGAGAGGTGGGTGAGCATCATGGTAGATGTTTGGTTGGACCCTGAGATACATTGCTACCATACCCTTCCCAGGAGGAGGTGTGCCTGTAAGCATCCTTGGTTGGCACCTGACAGAAGCTTGTTCATTTGAGATGGACCATGAACAGGCATGATAGAAAGGAGGGGTCTGGACGAGAAGGTCTCGCATTTGGGTTTTCTCAGAGCAGCATTCCTCCCTTCCTCTCAGAGATGCACATTCTGACTAGCTTTTCCTTGGTGCCGCGCAAAGGCAGCATTTTCTAGTAGATGCACTTATCTGGAGTAGTCATTTACTTTTCTTCTTATTTCTCATTTAGCCTGCCTTTAAAAATGTAGATAGTCTTGTATTTGTACCTCAGTTTCTCCATGTGCACAATTGTGGATCTTTATACATCTCCCAAAGCTGTGGTGAATTTGCAGCTCTTTTAGTTAAATAGGTCTTTTGTTTCTTCTAACAAACTACATTTTCAGGGTATGTGTGTATTAACAGTTGATGACCAAGCTTTGACTAGGCTTCCTGTGATCCTTCTTGCCAGGTGCTAGAATCCTGCAGCACAAAACAAAATACAAAAGATTTCACAATTTCAGACGGCTTCTCCTAAAGAGAGTAGATAGTATTACCTTCCAGGTTTAGCCCATAGGAGTCGGCCTCTTTGCTCTTCCTTGAAAGTGTCAGGCATGACCTGCTGGGTCTCTGTGCTGCCTCTGCCGTACAGGGGCACGGCTCGTTTTCACTCTTCCTCATAGTGCCTGTGCATGAGTCACCTTTCCAGGGAGGCCTCCCCTAAAGTCCCCTCCCCACATCATTCCTGCTTCTCCTCCATAGCTCTTGTCAACTTCTAACTTACTGTGGAATTTCTTTCTTTCTTTCTTTCTTTCTTTTTTTTTTTTTTTGAGACAGAGTCTCACTATGTTGCCCTAGGTAGAGTACTGTGACATCACAGTTCACAGCAACCTCCAGCTCTTGGGCTTGAGCGATTCTCTTGCCATACCCTCCCAAGTAGCTGGGACTACAGGCAGCCACCATAGCGCCCAGCTATTTTTTTGTTGTAGTTGTTGTTGTTGTTTAGCACACCCTGGTCGGGTTTGAACCCGCAGCCCTGGTATATGTGGCCAGCGCCCTAACCACAGAGCTACAGGCGCTGAGCCTTACTGTGGAATTTCCTCATCCATTATGTTGATTGTTACAGTCTCCCCTGCCCCAGCTAGAATGAACGCTCCATGAGGGCCAGGACTTTTGCTGGTTTGTTCACTGTCGTATCCCCAGTGATTAGAGTAGGATCAAACTCAGAATAGGTGCTTGGTAGCTATCTGTTGAATGAATGAAGTCGCTGGGATACTGAGTTTCACCTTTCACTCAGAATTCTCTTAGGCGATTGTGATCACTATACCACATTGATGTGAGAGCACTCTGTCTCCCTTTAATGAGCAAGAACAAAAACAACTCCTGATTCTTCCCTGGCATGACTGAGATAGCCTGGAGAGTGTAAGGAAATGTTTTGAGTACTAAGAACAACAGAAAAATTAGCACCAAGAATGCAGCAGTTTTACCACAGTCTCACAACATGTGACTCTTGGATCTGTCATAACTAGCTGGAGCTTGTATTTTGTAGGCCCTATCCTAATCTACCCACTTACACTGAGAAACCTAATTCTACCTTCGAAGGATTAGTACTGATTTTGCCTTGATGTCCAGCATGGAGCACCATCTTATCATTGGGTAGTAAAGAGCTCCTGCCTGCACATCTTTTTTTCTTTTTCTTTTTTTTGAGACAGTGTCTCACTCTGTCAGTCTGTCACCCTGGGTAGAGTGCCATGGAGTCATAGCTCACAGCAACCTTAAACTCTTGGGCGAAAGAGATCCTCTTGCCTCAGCCTGCTGAGTGGCCGGGACTGCAGGCACCTGCCACAGTACTTGGCTAGTTTTCCATTTTTAGTAGGGACAGGGGTCTCACTCTTGCTCAGGTTGGTCTTGAACCCTGGTGCACAGGCCATTTACCTGCCTTGGCCTCCTGGAGTGCTAGGATCACAGGTGAGAGCTGCCTTGCCTGGCCCTTCCTGCACTTCTTAATAATAACTATCAACAAGACAAAAGGAGTACCCATTTTCAAGTTTGAGTATTGTATTGGTCTGCTTGGGCAGCCATAACAAAATACCACAGGCTAGGTGGCCTACAGACTTTATTTTCAAACAGTTCTGGAGACTAACGTCCAAGGTCAAAGTGCCCACAGGGTTAGTTTCTGGTGAGGCCTCTCTTCTTGGATTGCAGAGGCCTACCTTCTTTCTGTGTCCTCAGAGACAGAGACACAGACAGCATGTTATCTAGTGTCTCTTCCTCTTAGACAGGCACCAGTCCTGGGCGGCGCCTGTGGCTCAGTGAGTAGAGGACTGGCCCCATATACCAAGGGTGGTGGGTTCAAGCCCGACCCTGGCCAAACTGCAACAAAAAAATAGCCAGGCATTGTGGCCGGCGCCTGTGGTCCCAGCTACTCGGGAGGCTGAGGCAAGAGTAAGGCAAACCTTACTAACCCAACCTTCTTAACCTAAGCCCAAGAGCTGGAGGTTGCCTTGAGCTGTGACTCCATAGTACTCTACCAAGGGCAACAAAGTGAGACTCTGTCTCTAAAAAAGAAAAAAAGAAAGACACCAGTCCTATCAGATAAGGACCCCACCCTATGACCTCATTTAACTTTAATCACTTCCTAAGGCACCATCTCCAAACATGGTGGCATTGGGGATTATGCCTTCAGCATCATAATTTGATAGGGGTCACACTTCAGTTCAAGTGTTACTTCTTTTACTAGAACAAAGAACCTCATGCTTCAGGTGAGATACCTCACACAGGTGATAAGGCCTTTATTCACTTTTTTTTTTTTTAAGAGGGTCTTATTCTGTTGCTTACACTGTAGTACAGTGACATCATCACAGCTCACTGCAACATCAAACTCTTGGGTTCAAGTGATCTTCCCGCCGTAGCCTCCCAAGGCACTGCAGGTGCCTCCTCCCATGCACAGGTAATTTAAATTTTTTTTTTTTTTTAAGAGACAAGAGTCTCACTTTGTTGTCCTTGGTAGAGTGCTGTGGTGTCACAGCTGACAGCAACCTCCAGCTCTTGGGCTTAGGCGATTCTGTTGCCTCAGCCTCCCGAGTAGCTGGGACTACTGGACAGGTGCCCGCCACAACGCCCGGCTATTTTTTGTTGCAGTTTGGCCAGGGCCAGGTTTGAACCTGCCACCCTCGGTATATAGGACTGGCACTCTACTCACTGAGCCATAGGGGCTACCCTAAAAAAATTTTTTTAAGAGATGGGGTCTTTCTATATTGCCCAGGCTGACCTCAAACCATCCTCCTGCTTTGTCTTCCCGAAGTGCTGAGATTATAGGCATGAGCCACTACACATAGTCTCATTTACTTTTTTTTTTTTTTTTTTTTTTTTGGAGACAGAGTCTCACTTTGTCGCCCTTGTTAGAGTACTATGGTATTATAGCTCACAGCAACCTCCAGCTCCTGGGCTTAGGCAATTCTCTTGCCTCAGCCTCCCAAGTAACTGGAATTACAAGGCGCCTGCCACAACACCAGGCTATTTTTTTGTTGTAGTTTGGCTGGGGCTGGGTTCAAACTCACCACCCTCAGTATGTGGGGCTGATGCCCTACTCACTGAACCACAGCGCTGCCCCTCATTCACTTTTTTAACTAGCAATTATTAAGAGCCAGCTACGTGCCAGGCCTCATGCCAGATGCAGAGGGTATCTTGTGCCCTCCAGCAGTAGAGACAGATCTGACCAGTTCCAGAGCAGGGTGGTAAGCCCTGTGGGGGTGTAGGTATGTGCCAGGGAAAGCTTTACTGAGAGTCTAGTATGTTTGTACAGGTCTGTCAGTAATTATTCCAGTAGTGTGTGAGTCATGTCCTGGTCATCACCATCCCACATAGACAGTATGTGGCAGAACTCCTGTCACTCGCGTGAACCCTCTCGGCCATCACCTGGCTTCAGTTCTTGCATAGTTGCTCCTGCCTCTCTCCCCAGCCTGTACCTTCCAGATGTTCTACTGTGATATTTCAATAGCCAGTGATTTCTCTCTTCATACCCTATTGATTATGAAGAGAAAATTGGTTGTATTTTTTTTTTAGAGACAGAGTGTTACTTTGTCACCCTCGGTAGAGTGCTATGGAGTCACAGCTCAAGGCAACCTCCAGCTCCTGGGCTTAGGCAATTGTCTTGCCTCAGCCTCCCAAGAAACTGGGACTACAGGTGCCTGCCACAACACCTGGCTATTTTTTTGTTGTTGTTGCAGTTTGGCCAGCCCAGGTTTGAACCTACCATCCTCAGTATATGGGGCTGCACCCTACTCACTGAGCCACAGGTGCCGCCTGAAAATTGGTTGTATTTTCTAATTTCTTTTCCTTAATAAGTTTAGTTGAACCTTTAATTCTCTCATACCTCCTGGCTTTCTGCAAAGGCAGTTCCTGGTGGTGGTGGTGAAGGCTGCTGCAGTTCCAGCCTACCGTTTACCATTAATAGATGATAAGGGAGGTTGTCAGCCAGCAGACTACTCCGTTTATGAAATTGCCATTACCGATACAGCATTTTGTGAAGTCCTTACTATGTAAACAGCACAAATGATTCGATAAGTTATGGCCCCAGAGAATTCCTTGCAGAGTATGCCAGCATTTCTTTTTCCTTCTCTGGGGAATATGCGCCACATTAAATTAAATTGGTCTTGGTTGCCATTCCCTTTGAACTGATCTGGTTTTCCTGTGGGTGCCCAGCTACAGTTATGAGAATATAATTGCTTTCTCTCCAAGCATGGAAACAGGGAGCAGCCCATTCCTACCTCAGTCTCATTGATAATTCGTGGTCTTCAAATAATCAAAAGACCTTACTATTTCATGACCCTTGGATGAGCTCCATCCCTCTTACCATGTGCCTCCTGATGTTAACAGCACATCTCACCTTTTTTTTTTTTTTTTTTTTTTTGAGACAGAGTCTCACTATTTCACCCTGGGTAGAGTGCTGAGGCATCACAGCTCCTAGCAACCTCAACTCCTGGGCTTTAGCCTTCTCTTGCCTCAGCCTCCCAAGTAGCTGGGACTACAGGCGCCTGCCACAACGCCTGGCTATTTTTGGGTTGTAGTTGTTGTTGTTTTGGCAGACCCGGGCTAGATTCAAACCCACTAGCTCTGGTGTATGTGGCTGGTGCCTTAGCTGCTTGAGCTGCAGGCACCGAGCCCACATCTCAACTTAACATGCTCCACAAAAACTCCAGTCTCATGTTCTCTGTGATCCCTCTCTTTTCTGTAGGTTTTTTCCCAAGCATTTGTCTATGATGTTTCTTGTCCTTGGGTTGTAAACTTCCCAGATAGGTAACCTGCTGTTATGTGGGTTGAACATATGTCAATATCTTTTATAATTGTGAGGCTTTATAAAGTTTTAAAATCTCTTTTTTCTGTCCAGTTGTCCTTCCTTTACTGTTCTGGAATTGCTTTTTCATTCATCTATCTGTTATCCTAACATCCTATCCCAGATGTACTCAGCATCTATTTATATTTAAGTGTTAACTTGTTGCCTAACTTTCTTACTCCTCTTCACTGTAGCCCTGATGCTAACAGATTTTTTTGTCTCCTCGTTTGATTCCCCCCCCCCCACAGGAATATTTTCCAATACTCTGAAATGTATTACAACTAGTGAAGTTAATTCCTGTAAGATGATTCTCTTCGGCTGGACGCGGTGGCTTACTCTTACAATCCTAGCACTCTGGGAGGCCAAGACTGATAGATCTTGGGGTCAGGTCAGACAGGGTCAGGTTCATGTCCTTCCCAGGAAATAGGAATGCCACCAATCCTGACTGCCCTAACCCTTTAAATCCCTGTCTGTCATAGCCCATGTGTGGATTTCTCCCTGGTCAGGAATCTCACCCCATCTGTACTCTAGGTAGAATAAAGGCCATTTTAACTGCATGAATTGGTTCTCCGTTTTCCTTTCATCTCGCATCTCAGAATGATTTTATCCTTCGGTCCAGAACCTTTCAAAGGTGGGTAGATTGCTTGAGCTCATGAGTTCGAGACCAGCCTAAGCAAAAGTGAGACCTCTTCTCTACTAAAAATAGAAAAACTGAGGCAAGAGAATCACTTGACCCAAGTTTGAGGTTTTGTGAGCTATGTTGCCATGGCACTCTACCCAGGATGACAGCTTGAGGCTCTGTCTCAAAAAAAAAACCAGATGATTGGGCAGCGCCTGTGGCTCAAAGGAGTAAGGCGCCAGCCCTATCTGCTGGAGGTGGTGGGTTTAAACCCAGCCCTGGCCAAAAAAAACAGATGATTCTCTTCTATTCTTTTTTCTTTCTTTTTTTTTTTTTTTAAAGACAGTGTCTTACTATGTTGCCCACAGTAGAATGCTGTGACGTTACAGCTTATAGCAACCTCCAACTCTTGGGGGTGAGCGATTCTCTTGCCTTAGCCTCCCAAGTAGCTGGGACTATAGGTGCCCACACAATGACTGGCTAACTTTTCTATTTTTAGTAGAGATAGGGTCTCACTCTTGCTTAAGCTGGTCTCCAACTCCTGAGCTCAAACAATCCACCCTCGTGGGTCTCCCAGAGTGCTAGGATTACCGACATGAGCCATAGTGTCTGACCTGATTCTGTTTTATTAGTTTCAGAATTTTACCTGCTCTGTTTTAGAAGTAGGTCTATCACAAAGGCCATGATACAGATAGGAAGCAAATGTGATTTTTCCTTTTTTCCTCTTGTTTCTCATTATTACTGTAACTGACTCATTATAACTTTAGAAATGGAGAAATAAAAACACATTGGAGATATACTGTACTCTGAACAAATAGCTTTATTGAGATGTAATTTGAATACTGTGCAGTTTACCCGTTTAAAGCATACAGTTCCATGGCTTTTAGTATATTCAAAGAGATGTGTACTTTTAAATTTTTCGATAGCCACATTTTAAAAAGGGGGGAGAAAAAGCTGAAATTAATTTTAATAATAATTTTTTCTTTTTTTTTTTTGCAGTTTTTGGCCGGGGCTGGGTTTGAACCTGCCACCTCCAGCATATGGGGCCGGCACCCTACTCCTTTGAGCCACAAGCGCCACCCAATTTTAATAATTATTTTAATTCAATATGTCTAAAATACTATTATTTCAAACTATAATCAACATAAAAGAATTTTCCACCATTTCAGTTTCTTAATTTAAGTTCATTAAAATTAAATAAAAAGGTACAAATATAGTTCCTTGATTGCACCAGCCTCAATCTTTAGAGCTCAGTGACCACATGTAGCTGATGGCTACCCTACTGGACCACGGAACTCTGGATGGACAATCTGGTTGCAATATAATCCTGCCCCATGGGCGGCGCCTGTGGCTCAGTGGGTAAGGCACCAGCCCCATATACTGAGGGTGATGGGTTTGAACCTGGCCCAGTCCAAACTGCAACAAAAAAATAGCCAGGTGTTGTGGCAGGCACCTGTAGCCCCAGCTACTCGGGAGGCTGAGGCAAGAGATTTGCCTAAGCCCAAGAGTTGGAGGTTGCTGTGAGCTGTGACTGCACAGCACGCTACCAAGGGTGACAAAGTGAGACTCTGTCTCAAAAACAACAACAACAAAATGGTAATCCTGCCCCAGGCAATTGTAATGTTCATTAAAATGCACATTTTCTTTCTGGTGATGAGGCTCTTTTGAAACATGAATCAGACTCGGCACCTGTGGCTCAAGTGGCTTAGGCGCCAGCCATGTACACCCAAGGTGGCAGGTTCAAATCCAGCCTGAGCCCACCAAACAACAATGATGGCTGCAACCGAAAAATAGCCAGGTGTTGTGGCAGGCGCCTGTGGTCCCAGCTACTTGGGAGGCTGAGGCAGGAGACTCACTTGAGCCCAGGAGCTGGAGGTTGCTGTGAGCTGTGATGCTACAGCACTCTACCCAGGAGGACAGCTTGAGGCTCTGTCTCAAAAAAAAAGAAACATGAATCAAACTTACTTGGCTGACAAGTCAGGAAATAGTATAGTTTCTTTCACATGGGACAGTGAGAAGACTAAGGTACAAGGTACAGAAGAGACTCCTTTCCAGAGTTACTCAGATTGGAAGAATTGTCAAAAAACACTTTCCCACACATGCACACTCATCCTCAGCATCTGTGTGCTCTTAATTGCTGTTAAGTGCTGCTTTTTCTCATTTGGTATTAATTACGGCTTTGAATGCTAGTTTCCAACTTCTGAGTTCAAGGGATTCTCCTGCCTTGGCCTCCCACCGTGCTGGGATTACAGGTCTTTTTCTGGCCTTTTAATCTGCTTTCTATCCTCTGCTTACCTTTTCCCCCAGACTCTTTACTCTAGATTTAAAAATCATTAAACAATTTGAAAGTATGAAAAGGGATGGTAACTTCAGTTGCCCAGAGATGGTAGAGTTAGAATACTTAGGGTTAACTGGATTAGTTCCAACATTAAGATCCTCACCTAGCCCATGATGTAATATTTAATGAGTGATAAAACAAAACAGAAAAGGGTGGCATCTGTGGCTCAAGGAGTAGGGCGCCAGCCCCATATACCAGAGGTGGTAGGTTCAAACATGGCCTCAGACAAAAACAGCAAAAATAAATTAATTAATTAATTAAATTAAAAAACAAACAAAACAGAAAATATGTATCTCATGTTAGATACACATACATAAACACAATTTAAGGGGCCAAGTGTGGTGGCTCACTCCCCTAATCCTATTACTTTGGGAGGCCTATTTTGGAGGATTGCTTGAAGCCAAGAGTTTGAGGTTGCAATGAGCTATGATGACATCAGTTGCACTCTAGCCTGGGCAACAGAGCAAGACCTTGCCTCGAATAAAAAAAAAAAAAAAAAGGAAGTTCACCAAAATTTTAATGGCAGTTAGTTCTAGGAAGTAGATTAATGATGATTGTTTTCTTCATTCATTTAAAAAAAAAAAAATCCTCACCTAGAGCAAATAGAGATTATAATCTGTAGCCTTTGCCTCTGTTATTAAGATTTCTGGCACAGTTTGCTCAGGGCTGAAGATCTTAGTCCCACGAATTTAACTGATAAGGTGTTCTTTAGGTGATCCCTGGATACTTTTACTGGTCAGTTAATCAATAACTGTTTAGTATGTTTAGGGTATTTGTTCTGACCCATGTTGGATAAACAAATACCCTAAATTCCCATGACCCCCAGCTGCCTTTGGGATTCAGTTTAAAGCACCCCTCCCCAGTTGTCTGCTCTGTCTCCAGCTGTTCCTACCCAGACCTGCCAATACCTCTGTCCAGGCTCAGTAGGGCCCAGAGCAAGGAGTGTGGGCTTTGGAGATGCCCAGATCGGGCAAACACTGTTCATCTTGATCAAGGTGTGCAACATCTCTGTTTCCTTATCTGTAAAATGGAGATAGTAATCATATTTCACTGTACCATGCTGCAGAGCAAATGAGATGATGTATGGAGATCCAGAAAGGTGATGAGCACCATGAAGCAAGTGCCTGTGTTATGCTTCTGTGAATTGGTCTGAATAGACATTTTCCCCAGACAGCACAGCACATACAGATGGCCAGTAAGCACACAGACAGATGCTCAGTGGCATTAACCATTAGGGAAATGCAAATCAAGCCCCCAGTGAGATACCACTGTATACCCACTAGGCTGGCTGCAGTTAAAATGTCAGATAGAAACAAGTGTCTGATGGCAGTGGAAGATAAAGCAGCTGTTTTGGAAAATGTCTGGCATTCCTCAAAAGATTTGACAGAGTTTAGCTGCAAGGCCCAGTAGTTCCACTCCTAGGTATACCATGTATACTAAAATGAAAACTTGCATGTAAATGTTCGTTAACAACGAAAAGTGGAAAAAACCCAGATGTCCACCATCCATCAGATAGTGAAGTGTAGTCTGTCCACACAGTGAGTGCAAGACCAACAGTGCTACGTAGTGGCGGCATCTCACTGAGCAGAAGAAGCCAGCTGCATAGTGTGTGATTCCCTTTGTGTGAAACATCCAGAACAAGTAAATCCACAGACAGAAAGCAGATTACAGGTTGCCAGGGGCAGGCGAGGTTCAGGGGAGCTGCGGAATGACTGCTAATGGGTATAATGTTTCTAAAGTGGATTATGATGATGGGTGCCACACAACTCTGGAATATACTAAAAATGATTGAATCATACACTGTAACTGGATGACTTATAGGGCATGTAAATTATATTTGAAGTTGTTTTAAAAAAGAACTGACAGGGCAGTGCCTGTGGCTCAGTGAGTAGGGTGCCGGCCCCCATATTCTGAGGGCGGTGGGTTCAGACTATGACACCCAAGAGCTGGAGGTTGCTGTGAGCTGTGATGCCATGCCACTCTACTGAGGGCAACAAAATAAAACTCTGTCAATAAAAAGAAGGAAAGAAAAAGAACCAACAGACAAGAATCCTCAGTAAGTTTTCAGTAAATATTAGGTCTCTTCCTCTCTACATTGGTTTATTTTCTTTCCTTTAAGTATTTCCCCTCAAATAAAAATAAAAAGAAAGGAAAACTAAAAGCCTTCCTGTTTCTACATATCAGTCTTCTTTAGTCCAAATTTCTGGGCTTCCCTGAACAATCCTGCCAACCTACAAACCATGTTCAGCTTTTTTTTTTTGCGCAGTTTTTGCAGTTTTTGGCTGGGGCTGGGTTTGAACCCACCACCTTCAGCATATGGGGCTGGTACTCTACTCCTTTGAGCCATAGGTGCTGCCTCAGCATTTTTTTTTTTTTTGAGATAACCATTATGTTGGTAGAGTGCCATAGTGTCACAGCTCACAGCAACCTCAAACTCTTGGGCTTAAGCAATTCTCTTGCCTCAGCCTCTCAGTAGCTGGGATTACAGGCACTCAACACATGCCTGGCTATTTTTGTTGTTGCCGTTGTTGTTGTTTAGCAGGCATGGGCTGGATTCGAACCCACTAGCCCCTGGTGCATGTGGCCAGGGCCCTAACCACTGAGCTTTGAACCCATGTTCAGCATTTTTTTATATGCAACTTAAGTCATCTTTTTATAAATTTATATGTCTCATTGCTTTATATGAAGCAATGTTGAGAGTCAAAATGTTAATATCCAGAGACTGTGCTTACATGTATACGTGCACTTCAGTCTTCACAGTACCTGAAAGGGTTTCTTCCTCCACAGCTGGTAAGTAGCAGAGGTAGGATTTGAACCTAGGTCTGTCTGAAATATGTATGCGAGTCCATGTCTTTAACCATTGTGCTACTCAGTCTCTTCGTAATCACCATAGCTGTTGGCATGTGGTCTGATCTGCATGTAAACTACACCTACTTGCTGATTCATTGTTATATATTCTGATGCCTCGCCAGCTTTTTTCCTGAAATTCTCCCAGAGACAGATAAAAATGTATCCCTGGGGTCTTATAAATAGTCCAAAGACTACATACTACAAACATAAAATTTCCTTGAAATCTTGTTTAATCTTGAAAAATAGTTGAATTTAGCATTTTGTTCTTTTTATGTATGTGTTCAAATATAAATTTCATCCCTTCCTACCAGCCCCCTTCCCAATTCTATGTAAAATTGGTTTTGGAGCCACAGGACCTATTTATCTTTTATAATCGGGAATGGTGTCAGAGGTGTGTGTGTGTATAGCCGCCATCCATCACTTAATGACAGGAACATGTTCTGAGAAGTGCATTGTTAGGCGTTTGTCACATGAATGTCACTGAGTGTCCTTACCCAGACCTAGGTGGTACGGGTACGACCTAGCCCACTGCACAGCTGGGCTCTATGATGCCATCTGTTGCTCCCAGTCTCTGGTCTGTATACGCTGTAACACCAGGCTGAGTGTGTATCTGAATGTACCTAAACGTAGGGAAGGTACAATAAAAATGTATCATGTCCCGCCGGTGTGGGGCAGCTCCACGTGTATGTGTCACTAACCAACACGTCTGTGTATGGCACATCGCTGTACTACTTTTAGAAGCAAATGTGCTGGGTGGCACCTGTGGCTCAGTGGGTAGGGCACCGGCCCCATATACCAAGGATGGTGGGTTTGAACCTGTCCCCAGCCAAACTGCAACAAAAAAATAGCCAGGTGCTGTGGCGAGCGTCTATAGTCCCAGCTACTTGGGAGGCTGAGGCAAGAGAATCACCTAAGCCCAAGAATTGGAGGTTGCTGTGAGCTGTGACATCACTGCGCTCTACCAAGGGCGACAAAGTGAAACTCTGTCTCTTAAAAAAAAAAAAAAAGCAAATGTGCCCTTCTTAGCTTCAGATAATAAATTATATATCTGGCACTGATTTTTAAGTCCAAACTCATATATTCAAGTGCCTATTTGTACCTTTTTATTTATATATGTGTGTACATATATACACACACACATATATATATCTTTATTTCAGGTGTCTTATTTGACATCTACATTTGGACATTCAGTCAGCATCCCAGATTTAATGTGACTAGAACAGAACTCTAGATTCTCCCCACACCTCCAAATCTACTTTACCTTCACGTTTATTATCTCACTAAATGATAACTATGATTCACCTAGTTGCCTAAGCCCAAAACTTAGGAATTATCCTAGATTCTCCTTTTTTATACCTGTCACATCTAGTCCATCTGTAAGAACTCTTGAATGGGCTCAGCGCCTGTGGCTCAATCGGCTAAGGCACCAGCCACGTACACCTAAGGTGGCGGGGTTTGTATCCCCAGCCCTGGCCTGCCAAACAACAATGATGGCTGCAACCAAAAAATGGCCGGGTGTTGTGGCTGGGGCCTGTGGTCCCAGCTACTTGGGAGGCAGAGGCAGAAGACTTGCTTGAGCCCAGGAGTTGGAGATTGCTATGAGCTGTGATGCCTTGGCACTCCACCCAGGGGGATAGCTTGAGGCTCCGTCTCAAAAAACAAAAAAAAGAACTCTTGAATGTAAACTGTCCCCACCTGCTCATGTTTCCTTTGCCCCCCTGTAGCCCAGGCATCTCCACCTGTCACCTCATCATGCAGAGGCTGCCTAACTAACTTCCACACTGCCCACACACTTCTCTGCACAGCAGGCTGAGGGACCTTTTTGAAATGCAGATCTGACTGTTTTACTCTCCTGTTTAATTCTCTTTAGTAAAAGCCAGACTCGTTAGCGTGGCCTCTGCCTGCCGCCTCACCCATCACCTGGTCTCTATTCTGATGCTCCTGGAATAGGGGAGGGAGGTCCAGTCTCTCCCTGGGGCTTTTTCATTTGCACTTCTTTGCCTGGAATGCACTTTTGTGTCATTTCATTCAGGCCTTCTCTGACCACCAAGTTAGACCTCTAGTCACTTTTGTATTATTTAACTTTTACCTTTTTTCATGTTATATATCCTGTCTGAAATGATGTTGCCCTCCCCCACAGGCTGCGAGTTTTACCAGGAGAGGGAGCTTACCTGTCTTGTTCATTGTGGTGTCATCAGTGCCTGAGCAGTGGACATCCTGGGGGTCCTTCATATGTATTTCTTGGATAAATAGTTGCTTTTCCCGCTGTACATGAGCCAGCGTAAGGGTTAGAGCTGTGGTGTACTGAGGCATATGAGCATTGCTGAATGAGGAAGTTGAAATTGTCAAGGCCTCTGGTGCCTGGCATGGTCACAGTAACGTAGCAGGTTTGTTCAGAGTAACCAAAACTGGAAACAACCCGTTGTCCATCAGCACACAAATGAATATACAACGTGGTCCATACTATGAACTGTTCTGATAGCCGGGGCAGCAGGGATGAACCTTGAAAACACCATGCCTAGTGAAGGGACACCTCACACAAAAGAGCACATATTTATAATTCGTTTCTGTGAAATCTTAGAAAAGGCAAATTAAATCCATAGTAACAGAGAAGTGGATAACTGGAGCCCAGGATGGGAGAGTCATTGGAATGGAACACAAGAAAACTTTTAGAGTTAGGAAAGTATTCTGTATCTTGAATATGGTAGTAATGTCACAGGGATAAATCTGTCAGAGCTTACCAAGATGTACAGTTAAAATGGGTCCATTTTATTGTATATAACTCATATCTCAAAGTGGAAAAAAAAAATCTTCCAGTACCTGACATTTAAATGCTCTTTGGATTTCTTTTGGATTATTTACCCATTTCTTCCGCATGTGACTTTTCTTTTAATTTCAAAATCTCCTAGCTACTTGCTGACTCACCCTAGCTACACTTGGATTCCTTTTTCTGAATCAGTATCAACCAGCATGCTTTTGGTCTCTTGTCCTCTGTCTTTGGTTGACAAAACGTCTTTCTAATTGCAGTGTAATTGGTTGTCTTCAGAAAATGCTGTTGAACTTGCTGTAAAAGGTGGTTGGGTTTCAAAATCAGAGTTAAGTACTTCCAACACAAGTATGGCAATTTTACGGTATAAGAAGAACAAAAAATGTTTGCAGCACATTTAACTGGAGAGGAAGACATAGAAGTAAGTGTACATTGTTTTTGTTTTGAGACAGAGTCTTATTCTGTTGTCCCAGGCTAGAGTGCCCTCAGACTTGGGCCCAAGCTATCCTCCTTCCTCAGCCTCCCAAGTAGCTGGACTATAGGGACCTGCCATAACACCTGACTAATTTTTCTATTTTTTGTTGTTGTTGTTGTTGTTGAGACAAAGCCTCAAGCTGTTGCCCTGGGTAGAGTGCTGTGGCATCACAGCTCACAGCAACCTCAAACTCTTGGGCTTAAGTGATTCTCTTGCTTTAGTCTCCCAAGTAGCTGGGACTACAGGTGCCCATCACAATGCCTGGCTATTTTTTTGTTACAGCTGTCATTGTTTAGCTGGCCCCAGCTGGGTTCAAACCCACCAGCCTCGGTGTATGTGGCTGGTGCTGTAACTACTGTGCTGTGAGTGCTGAGCCAGAAGTGTACATTTTAAACTCACAGTCTTGCACTGCGCCTGTGACTCAGTTGTAGGGCACCAGCCCCATATACTGAGGGTGGCAGATTCAAACCCAGCCCCAGCCAAACTGTAACAACAACAACAAAAATAGCCAGATGTTGTGGTGGGCGCCTGTAGTCCCAGCTACTCAGAAGGTTGAGGCAAGAGAATTGCCTAGGCCCAGGAGTTGGAGGTTGCTGTGAGATATGATGTCACAGTACCTCTCCCAAGGGCAGTAAAGTGACACTGTCTCAAACTCTTAGTCTTCTTAAATAATGGTGACTTGTGTACTTTGATCATACTTAGACCACTCTAGAAACCTTATCTTTTGTTGTAATTATTTTTTCTGTTCCCATTAATATTGTAGCTCAACTCAAAACTACATTGAGATGTGGTAGATAGGTTATCTCATGATCAAATTCCTGCTTTGTCATTAACATTCTTTATTTAGTATCAGGCCTAGTTTTCATCTTTTGTTTTTTCTCACTTTAGTTCACAGAATCACCCAGTCCTTTTTTCTTTTATTAATAAAATACTCTAGCCATACATAGGGTGTGACACGCCCGTTCCCCTGAAGCTTCTCTCCCTCTCCCCAGACAAAAACACTATTAAAGAGTTTGGTGGATATTCTTCCAGATCTTTTCCTAAGCATTTCCTTCTGTGCAGACACACAGATACATTTATGTAAGTCTTAGCCTAGCTCACGGCAACCTCAAACTCTTGGGCTCAAGTGGTCCTCCTGCTTCAGCTTCCCAAGTAGCTGGGACTACGGGCACTGGCCACAACATCTACCTAATTTTTTTTTTTTTTTTTTTGAGACAGAGTCTCAACCTGTTGCCCTAGGTGGAGTGATGTGGCATCACAGCTCACAGCAACCTCCAACTCTTGGGCTTAAGCAGTTCTCTTGCCTCAGTCTCTCAAGTAGCTGGGACTACAGGCGCCCAATACAATGCCTGGCTATTTTTTAGCTGTAGTTGTCGTTGTTTGGCAGGCCCAGGCTGGACTCGAACCCACCAGCTCTGGTGTATGTGTCTGGTGCCTTAGTTGCTGTGCTATAGGCACTGAGCCAAATTTTTCTATTTTTAGTAAGGATGGGTCTTGCTCTTGCTCAGGTCTGATCTCAAGCAATACTCCCACCTGGGCTTCTCAGAGTTCTGAGACTCTAGGTGAGAACCACCATGCCTGGCCCATACTACCTTTTTCAAAAAGCTTGTTGGGATAGGAAGAACCTCACTGATAACTGTAATGTTGAAATAACACAGTTTGAAAACCTTTATTTTGGAAGAGAGAGTAGAATGTAAGTTCTCTGTGATTGTGGGCTTTCTTTTTAGGTGTGATTATAAACCAGCAGCACTGTAAGTACTAACCATAATTCTTACAGTTTCTACCTCAGTTCAAAAGAAACCTCTCTGAGGATTAGGACTGTGACCTCTGGCTGTAACAAGTGAAATCTGCAGTTGGTTATTGATATTTTCCCATGGAGCTGGAGCCAAGCATAGGGGAAAATGCTTTTCTCTCTCTCCCTTTTCAGCTTGAAATCCTGTTAATATATTTCATTGGGGTGGAACTTTCTACCAGCCACTGTTGGCTACCAGCTGCTGCTGCTTTATTAGCACTCAAAATACTAACAACAAAAAACCTCTTTCTTCACATCTCCTTGCCCCATATATATGCAGATGCACAAATATGGAAAAGTCTGATGTCTGATCAGATTTAGAAAGTTATATTTCAGAAGATGGGTTTGACTGTCTCAAAAACCCATTCTTCAGCTCTGCTTTTTGGCAGATAGTGGAAATGGAGAGCTGACATTTGTCTTAGCCACCTGTTAGGGTTTGGCTGTGTTCTTAGTTGTGAAACAATTAACTGACCTTAGTGCTAACCTCACCTCTACTCCTCCCCTTTCTCTTTTTGGTTGCTGGTTTCCCTTCTCAGTTTGTTAGTACAGTTAAAATGTAAGGGCATGCAGATGGCAGACATTCTTTTCTCTGGTGGTTTTAGGTATCTTGGCTTTAAGCTTCCTTCCTCTTAGACAAACAATATGGGCAGCCTGTCAAGTCTCGGGGCTTAAATTCTTGTTAATCTTTTAATTTATTGTGATTAAGATTTAAGAAAACCATTTCCTCTATTGAGGAATTACCCTGACAAGAAGCTGGAAATCCTAGAAACTTGTTGCAAGGAAATGTGTAGCTAGTTGTTGTGAAGGAGTCTACTCAGGTCCAGTGGAAGGCTGGCTGACTGTCAGTAGAGAGAGACTGTGCTGTAAGGCAAAAGCTTCAACCGGCT
>CAUYQV010096607.1:0-10149 GCA_963574575.1 Galagoides demidoff
TGTTTTAAAACTATAACTGAGAAAATGACGTGAAGGCTGTGTTGATCAGTTTGATGGAAGTATTTCAGATTGCATGTGAAAACCCCACACTGTACCCCAGAAGTGTATTAATGTACATAGTTATCATTCAATAAAAAAATTAAAAAAAAAAAAAAAGAAGTCAGACTAGGTGACTGTCTTTAGACAGAAAGGTGTTGAGAAGAAGGGGGACACAGGGAAACCTTCTGGGAAGCTGGAAATTATTCCATGTCGTGGTGTGGGTGGTGCTTATACGGATACGTGTAAAAATTTCACTGAGCTCTCCACTTGAGATGTGTATATGTACAGACTTACTATTCATGAGTTGTAACTCATTAAATAAATGAATAGTGATTAGATCTGTGAGAGGCAACAGGGTTATTTAGTATGAAATTATTCTAACGTTAGAAAAATCTTTCAAGGTCACCTATCCCAAATCTGCCTTCACAGATAAGGGAACTGGAACCAAATGTACGAAACTTGCCCTCGGTCACATAGGCATCCAGGGCCTGACACGGAAAACTGCTTCTGGAGGCTTTTCCATCCTCTTGTCTCGCCTACAAATATATCTCATGTGTTACGTACTCCCAAAAAGAAGCCTCATATGTAACATTTAGGTAGCCTTTGCCGTAGTGCTGCTCACAATGGTAACTTCTATTTAACCCCTTCATTCTTGGCCTCTCTAAATTGAATTGTGCCAATCTTTATTTTTATTTTTATTTTTTATATATATCTATAGTTAATCTAATATACTTTCTCCAAAGGTGCTGTTTTAGAAGCACAAGTGGAATCTTACTGGATTTCTTATAAAGTCAATAGCTGCTGTGCAGATTTCACAGAAACTCCCTCTGTTTCTGAGGAAGACCTTCCACCTGAGTTATTTGTAGGTATCGGCCATCACTATCATCTCATACACACCATCTTGGCTCTCTTGCTCTATAGACAGAGAACATAAACATCACCACGAACGCTGCTGCAGGTAGATGTAGCCTCATGACCCTTTTTCCTGATTCACCTGCCACTTACCTCCAGAAGAGCTGTTCACAGTGACGTTCCTACCTCAGCCCCCCAAACCGGCTCCCCTTGTTCTCACCTACAGCTGAGGCCTCAACAATAAAACTTGCCTTTGAGAAAACTGCTAAGTACTTCTTTTATTGTTCTTCCACTCAAGAAGCTCTCAACTCAAAACAGCATTTCCTGAATTTTATGCATGAAGCACATATATCTTTTTGTTAATGGTGACCTTGGCTCTGCCTAGACATGTTAGGGTTTGTTGAAAAGCTTTAGACCAATCCACACGCTGTGATATAAGTGAATTGCCCACATGGAACAATCCCTGGGAATACTCATAAACAACTATAAAATGGCCCTGAGACAACCAGATGAAAGGCCTGGGTACATTTGCTGTAATCATATTCACAGGACTGCAATCCAAGTCTCTGTTTTTAGAAGTCCATTATTTTACCTGTAATTGGAGACATGGAAATCTGGTGAAAGCCAGTCCCGCAATCTTCAGGACAGCCTATAGTCAAAGGCAACAGATGCCAGAATGTCACTATTCACTGCAAACATTTCCATGGGCCAATGTGGTTCATATTTCTATGCGTTGACATAAATATGATAATTCAGATGAAGGCAGATTCAGGGACCTCTGATCCACAGCAGCCTGGAAGATTCTATCATCACCCTTGACGGGCTGGGCCAGATTGCCTCCATCTGTCTCCTGAGATGCACCATCCACACTGAGCCCTCCTGCTCTATGTCCCAGAGGCTGATTTGAAGGGACGTTATCAAAGAGCTGCCTTGCCCTCTGGCTCCCTGGTGGCCGGGCCAGTGGGGAGCACCAGTGAGAGACGTCCCACTTTCCCCTGGCTCCCTCAGAGGCAGGTCAGCTCCGTGGGATGCCTCCTTGAGGGAAGATCACTTTTCTGTTAGATTGCCCTCTCCACACACTCCCCTCTGTCTCCAGTCTGTCCACACGTCCTCCCTCACTGCTTCAGGGGTGAGCATGACGAGAGCCTCCTAGCCCGGCTTCGGGATTTTCCACCTGGTTTCTTTGCAGCCTGCTCACGTCTTTTCCAATGGCCCTTCCACTGCACGTTCTTGAAATCGCCCAGTTGAAGGGAGCTATCTGGTTTGTGTGGGGACCTTAATTAACAAGTTCGTTCCAAAGAGCCAGTGAGAGCCACTTTGGAAATCTGATCCGTCTTGAAAGCAGAAATGCTTAGTTTGCTCTTTCTCCCTCCAATCCACAGTCCACCCAGCAGGGTCCTGTTTAGTGAGTGATAGATTGTCACTTCAACCAGGTTGTCAACCCCAGCCCTCTGCCTAAAATCTCCGGATAGGAGCCACCTAATACAAACCACAGTGTTTATATCCAATAATGCGATCTGGCACCTTACGCGCTGGTCTGAACCTCTGTTTTAGAGGAAATTACTTTAAACCACAAACCCCCAAAGCTAAGCAATACATTATTAGTCCAGTCTTCCTTACGTAGCACAGTTTATGGGTTAATTGATGAGGGTGCTGATTACTGAGAAAGGGAACTCCCGCTGCTCCTGATAGAAGAATATCAACAATGTTTCCAATTCAGCTGGGCAAACTCAACCGCAAACAGCACTGCTCCTGTGGCATCTCCTTGGCCACATCGGAGCTGCACAGTGACACACTGGCAGGGCCGGTGGCTTAGGCCTGTAATCCCAGTGCTCTGGGAGGTTAAGGCGGGAGAATCACCTGAGCTCAGGAGTTCAAGACCAGCCTGCGCAGAAGCAAGACCCGTCTCTCCTAAAAATAGAAAAACTACCCAGGCACTGTGGTGGGTGCCTGTAGTCCTGGGAGGACTGATACTCGGGAGGCTGAGGCAAGAAAGTGGCTTGAGCCCAAGAGTTTGAGGTTGCTGTGAGCTATGATGATGTCACAGAGCTCTATCCAGGGTGACAGAGTGAGACTCTGTCTAAAAAAAAAAAAAAAAAAAGGACTACACCTTCTCCTGAATCCATCACTGCTTCCCACCAATGCCGTCCCAGCCCCACTTCATTCCTCTGCTTCCCACAGAGAGACAGATCAATCGTCAGCTGAATTGCTGGGCCGCCCCGGCCCCTGACAGCATCTATGGAAAGCTGGTGTCACTTCCCGCAGCCGCCTCAGAATCATTCAGCAAGGCCTGAGCCCACCAAAGCTCTTCCCCACCTCCTTGCTGAACAACCCTGACCTGTGCAGTCCACGCCTCCTTGCTGTGGCAACCAACCACACCTCACTCTCTGTATGTGACAGTATCATGAGACCATCGGGAATGGAGTCGGGAGCAGGGGTCCCGCTCTGGGTCCCTCCATCCCCTCATCATTTTTTTTTTTTTTTTGAGACGGAGCCTCAAGCTGTCCCCCTGGGTAGAGTGCCATGGCATCACAGCTCATAGCAACCTCCAACTCCCGGGCTCAAGCGAGTCCCCTGCCTCAGCCTCCCAAGTAGCTGGGACCACAGGCGCCCGCCACAACGCCCGGCCATTTTTTGGTTGCAGCCATCGTTGCTGTTTGGCGGGCTCGGGCTGGGGATTCGAACCCGCCACCTTAGGTGTACGTGGCTGGCGCCCTAGCCGATGGAGCCACAGGCGCCGAGCCCCGGCCATTTTTTGGTTGCAGCCATCATTGTTGTTTGGTGGGCCCGGGCTGGGGATTCGAACCTGCCACCTTAGGTGTACGTGGCTGGCGCCTTAGCTGACTGAGCCACAGGCGTCGAGCCCCCTCATCATTTCTAAGCTCAGCTCCTGGATCGTGCTTTCACTCACAGCAGCCGGCGCTCACCTCCCCGTGGACAGGAAGAGCTCCACACCCCCCGGAGGTGGCCTTCGCAGTGGCTGCAGGGGACAGAACTGTAATGACTACATGTCCCTCCCAGCGACGGCAACCACTCTGAGGTGTAACCTACACCCTTTCCAGAGTTCCCTGGGAGACCGCCCTGAAGCCGAGCTCTGGGGGGCTCTGCTTGGCAGCACACCCACCTCTACCTGGCTGCCTCCTCCATCTTGCTGGCCCGGCCTCCCCGCTCCCCAGCTGGTTTCTCCTGAGAGTGCTTCCTAACGCTTCCCATGAACCCTCCCCTCACCATCTGCTTCTGCAGAACCCAGGCCCCAAGGAGGACAACCCAGCCTGAAGAGAGACCAACTCAGTGCAGACCTCTGAGGGAGCGACCACCCAGCTAAGATTCAAAGCCTGCACGGGGTCAGGAAGGTGGAGAGGCAGGGCAGCAGGGCTGAGGCGATAACGCAGATGTACAAACGAAGGGCCTGGGGAGAGAAGGGGTCTGCTCTGCTGCGTGCAGAGCTCCACGGCATCTCCATAAAACCAAGCACCAAGCGTGGACCCTGACTGTTTAGCCAGGGCCACGCTGTGGAAGGCTTTTCTGTCATTGGAAAGATTTGGACTTATATCCCAGGGCTGTGAGAAGACTAATCAGGTTTGTATTTCAGATTCACCGTTCTAGCACCTGTGTGTGGAAGATGAATCCAGTTAGAAGTATATGGGGAAACATGCAAAAAAGATAATATAATGCCCTGAATTAGGAGACATGCTGGAAAAGACAGATTTGAGAGCCACTAAGAAGTTACCTGGTTCCGTGACAGCGTTATTTTAATTTACGTTGCTAATTCCACATACGTAAGAATCATCCTAATGCCACCCGACTTCTCTCTTCCTGTGTTATTTCTGAGCACCCCAGGACACACAGGTCTTCTGCAGAACTCGTCTCCAGGACACAATGCAGCCTCCTTCTCCACTAGATCAACAAATGAGGGGGCTGTTCAGTGGTTTCTACAAAGGTAGGTCCTAAGCCCCGAGGGAAAATTGGCAGTAATTTACATACTTACAAACATACACCCAAATTAAGCCATTTCCTAACATTTTCATACATGGCTGTGAAGACTCAGAGTCCCCTTTCTCTTCTCTTTAAAACAAAGTACTGCAGAATTCCCCCCATCCTGACAGGGCTCAGAAGCTGCCTTCTTCCCGAGGCATCATCGGATGAGTTACTGGGCAAATTGAGTCATGATGGAAATACATCAGAAGTCTACAGAAATAATTACGGAAAGGGACACGTCGTTAGTCCGAGAGTGATTCCGACAGCTGTGGAAGTTAACAGTGCACTGTAAGAGCAACGTGCCTGTGAGCCGGGTAACCTGGACGCTTTACTGAGGGCTGCTCTGTGCCAGTCACTATATATTCTACCCATATTTTCTCATCTAACATCCCAAAGAATACTGGAGTACCAAATTGTACAACCTCATTTAATAAAACACAGCAGCTAAGGCTAAATGTGAACCCAAGGCCAGATAACCCAGCAGGCCTGCTGCTGAGGATACTTTGAAAGGGAAATATTAATAGAATCAGTATGTAAAAGAGATTTTCACTTTAATTGTAGCACAAGGTATGGAATGTCCAAGGTATGGAATCGACCTAAGTTGTCATCAACAGATGAAGGGATGAAGAAATTATGATACGTACACACAGCGGAAATTTTAACCTTAGTAGTGGAATATTATTAAGCCACAAAAAGAGGGAAATCCTGCCCTTTGCAATGACATGGATGAACCCGGAGCACGTGCTAAATGAAAGCAGTTAGATTCAGAAGAGAAATACTGTCTGGTCTCATTGACATGTGGAATCTAAAAACTCAAACTCAGAGGAGAGTCAAACAGTGATTGCCAGGGCCTAACGGGGAACGTGGAGATGCTGGCCACAGGCCACAAACTGCCAGTCGCAAGGACAGCAAGTTCTGGGAATCTAACGCATAGCCTGGCTGGTGACGGATGTGTGCGTTAATTTGGTTGTGATAATTATTTTACGGTGTATACATACATCAAACCATGTTGTACACCTTGACTCTATTCTTCTTTTATTTGTCAATATATTTAAATTAAAAATAATAAAATATGTCACTGAAGACAATAAAAAACCCAAGGGTCACATGGCTAAGAGGTACAAGAACTTGAATCCGGACCAACGTTCTTCTGTCTGGCACTCAACCAGCAAGCTACACAGGGAGCCTCGATACCAAGGGAAATTTGGGCACTGGACCCACCAGCACAGAACCCAACACTGGAACACTCGGGATGAACTTGTGTTTTATTCTTCTACACATTCACATAATAATTACAAAGTACCAGAAGTGTCACACGGATTCCTCAAGACCAGCTAGAGTTTTCAAAGGACTAGAACAAACTTGCCTCTTCATGTTGGCCTAGTAAATCCTGTGGTAGGACTTATTAAAGTGCAGAATATTTAAAAAAATAGATATTAAAAATTTTAGATATGTGATGAGGTGCGAAGTCAAAACAAATGTGGCTATTTAATTAAGAAGGCCGTGTGAGTTTATTTTAAAGTTAATGCAGACCAGGAAATTCTAACCTTAAACTTTAGTGGGAGGATGACAAAAAAGTTTTAATAATGTGAGCTATACACAAAAGAGGTGTTTAATAAAGAGTTATCAAGATAATAAAGAGGGAAATCATTAAATATATTAAAATCTGATTGTATATGTTTTAAACAATTAGGAACTTTCAGCCGGTGAGGCTAGAAAAAGTCAGTAGGCCACTCACTGCCCAGCAGGCCAGAGGGAGAGTGGAGCTATTTGGAGACTCAAGTCATTCTCATAGCGAGCTCGGGGCTTTGTGTCTGCACATCAACCCTAAGCCTTCAGAAGGCCAGCAGCAAACTGGGACGCGTAGGGAACTCACCCCTTTGTATCCTGGAAGATCCACCTTCTGAGAACACATTCTATGCTCTCACCACCCTGGGGAGATTTTGTTCCCACAAAACTTAAAAATGCATTTTCACAGCCTAGAATCCAGCCCTCCTGCAGAGAGTAACTTTTTAAGGAACACATCAGCGGTCTGCTGTCTTCTCTCCTGCCAGTGCTGGCCCTGCCGGGGTTTAGGATGACCATTTTCCGAGAATAGAAAATTTGGGCTAAATGAGAAATACTTTTTAAAATTGCTTTATTGCTATGTTGGTTTTTCTTTGTAATTATGGTTGAGTTATTCCATAAAACTTGCCACTGCAATAGTCTCTCAGAATGGCAATACAGTCCAACCAATTTGCTGTTCGCTGGAGAAGACGGTAACTCAGCTAGAGAACAGAGCACTCCTCTTGCCGACAACATCGGTTAGGTTTTCCAGAAGCTGGTGGTTGGGTTTTCCATAAGAATTGGACTGAAGGCAGAGCTGAATTGGAGGCATCCTAGAAATAGCATGAGAAAATGCCTTCCTAGCCTTATTTCCATCTTGAATAATGAGGAGAACTATGTGTTGAAAGGGACCCGTTTGTGTTGGACTTAAGCAGCAAAGGAGGGAAAAAGAAAAAAAAAAAAACATAGAAAGACCAGAACAAAAGTAGGCAGAGTGCCTGGAAATAAATGTGAATCTACATTCATACACACACACACACACATATATATATATTCTTTTAAAACTATACACTTGAAGAAAATAGAACTCTCACCCTCCAAAGACAAGATTGGCATCATTTTGCCTTGCAAAGAGATATTTCAGAAAATACGGATTCCTTACTACTTAACATGAATAAAAACTAATATATGATCATCTTAACCCACGGTTCTCAACCTGTGGGTCACGACCCCTTTGCGGGTCAAACAACCCTTTCACAGGGGTCACCCAAATACATCCTGCATATCAGATATTTACATTACGATTCATAACGGTAGCAAAATTATAGTTAGGAAGTAGCAACGAAAATAATTTTATGGTTGGGGGTCACCACAACATGAGGAACTGTATTAAAGGGTCGCGGCATTAGGAAGGTTGAGAACCACTGATCTTAAAATTCTCCTTAATCCATTAATTACAAAGAATATGTAATTTGGCCTGCATATCCAGATTGCACACTTCTCTCCCAATTTTCCTTTCTTCTTCCAACTGAAAGTAAGATAATGAGCTCAATAAAGTGTTCAGCTCAAGTAGGTTCTAAGTAAATTTTTTCACCCTCCAAATTTCTTTTGCTTCAGCCTCTACAGTTCAAGCCCATAGCCAGTAATATAGAGAGTGCAATAATAATTGAACATATGACACAAGGCCAAATGCCACTGTGTCTAAAATAAGTATTAAAAAGTCGTCCACGCCTTCTCTGAAACTTGGATTCTATTATTACGCATTAAAGGCTGTATTCAACTCACAGTATTTCATACATGAATAAAGAATAACAAAAATGCCTGAGTCAGGCACAAATATAGCACTTGCCATAAATAACAGAAGAAATAATATGCGGAACAAAACTTCCTCTTCATAAGTAAAGCACAATCAAACACAGTATTAAGGTAACCGTAGACTTCAAAAAAAGGACACCAGAAAACGGTAGGTGCTAAAAAGAATTTTTTTGTTGTACTTTTTGTCATATTATTTGAGTGCACTTGGGAAACTTGAAGGCTCAAAGTCTACCTTTATAAAATAAGAAAAATAATACCTATTGATCAGAGTTATGATAAAGATTCAGTAACATCACGTATGAGGCAATCAGCATGTTCAACACCAAGATTACAGCTCAGTAGCTTTCACTGTGAGATAGTGACCTAGTGGCTTTAGTAACATGTTGTCAAAAGTGCAAATTCTTAGGTCCTACCCCTGGAGCTACAGAAACTCTGTGGTAAGATCCAGCACCCTGTTCCAGAAAGACCTGCAGGTGTAAGAACTTAAAAAAAAATACATTCCTTGTTATTTTCTCCATGGTGGATTCATATGTGGAATATGAATCAATTATTCAATTACAAAGTATTCATTATGCTTACATTGTTATCATTTTATAAATATGAGAAAATTCAGTTTGCTCAGTTTTCTACAACTTTATAAAATCAGTTATAAAATTGCACACACATATAAACACACATTTGTAATTTTTCTCACTGACTTTCTTTATCAACTTGGAAATGTAGGCCTGCAAGAAACAAATGCTTCTTCAAAGGGACTAAGTGGAAAACTTTCAGCCAGTGTCATCCCCTCCTAGATCACGTGATCCCATGATACCAATGTGTCACGGAAGATGGAGACCTGTCTAATTGACATTTTGTTGTACTCAAGTTTTCAAATTCTACATTTCTTCCTCTTTCAACAGCCCAGATTTCTTTCAATTGACATGATTTTTCTCTTGTTCTCAGTGATTTCTGTGTTTTCCTTTTTTTTTCTTTTTCTAGAGACAGAGTCTCACTTTGTCACCCTCAGTAGAGTGCTCTGGCATCACAACTCACAGCAACCTCCAGCCCTTGGGCTTAGTTGATTCTCTTGCCTCAACCTCCCGAGTAGGTGGGACTAAAGGTATCCACCACAATGCCCAGATATTTTGTTGTTGTTACAGTTTGGCCAGCACCACGTTCGAACCCGCCACCCTCGCTATATGGGGCCAGTGCCCTACCCACTGAGCCACAGGTGCTGCCCTATGTTTTCCTTCTTTAAAACATAAAATATTCTCTACTTTTTAGAGGAATCTCAGGTTCATAGCAATATTAGTGGAAAGTACAGAGAATCCTCACACGTGCACAGCTTGACACGCCATATACATCCTGCCCCCGCAGGGGACTCCTGCCATAACCAAAGACCCCACATCCACACATCATTATTGTCCAAAGTTCACAGTGTACATTCAAATGCATTCTTGGTATCATACGTGTTATGAATTTTAATAAGTACAGTTGACTCTTGAACAATAGGGGGTTTAGGGGTACCTGCCCCCGCACAGTCAAAAATCCATGTATAACTTTTGACTCCCCCAAAACTTAACTACTAATAGTCTACTGTGACCAAAAGCCCCACCAGTCTCACAGTTGACTGATACATACTTGGCCCGTTGTATCTCTTATATACTGTATTCTGACAATAACGTAATCTGGAGAAAAGAAAATGTTATTAAGATAATCATAAGGAGGGTGATGGGAAAGATTACCTATATTTCTGCCTAACAAAGGTACAAGTGAACTTTTCTAGAACTAGAATATAAATGTGTTGATACAATGATTAACCGAATGATGTGAAAGTTATGTTGACCAGCTTGATGAAGGTGTTTCAAATTGTATATGAAACAGCACAATGTACCCCATGTTTGCATCAATGTACACAGAAATCAATTAATAAAAAAA
>CAUYQV010096608.1:0-10437 GCA_963574575.1 Galagoides demidoff
CTCCTGAGCTAATTGTCCCAGCCTAGAAGCAAGGAAGGGAGCCAGTCTCCTTCTGATACCTTGTAGCTTTTTCTTTTCCAAATGAAGTTACATTAACCTCTTCATTCCCAAATGGAGTTACATTAACTTTTTCAGCAGCCAAAATGTATATATTCCCTTCCCATTCTCCCACTGTTCCCTAGCTTATCATGCATTCTTTCCAAAAATCGGGACTTTTTTAAAACGCCGCCGGACGTCTGGTCACCTTAGCCTAAGCCCAAGAGCTGGAGGTTGCTGTGAGCTGCGATGCCACAGCACTCTACCGAGGGTGACACAGTAAGACTCTGTCTCTAAGGAAAAAAAAAAGATCACCTGGCTAGGAATAGTCTCTGTTCCCACCTACCACAGTGGAAAACCTAAGACTGCAGCCCTGAACACTGTTCTTTTTCCACCTCTCAAAGCAAGCCCTGTAAGGGTCAAACTGTTTCTAAATAACTTAACTGTAGGGCGGTGCCTATGAGCCCCGGCCAAAAAAACTATATATAAAAAAAAGGGCTTAAATAACTTGGGCAGCGCCTGTGGCTCAAAGGAGTAGGGCGCCAGCCCCATATGCTAGAGGTGGTGGGTTCAAACCCAGCCCTGGCCAAAAACTGCAGGAAGAAAAAAAAGCCTTAAATAACTTAACTGCAATTCAGAATAAAGCTCAAAAATATTTATAGGAATACAATATTTAGCAACCAACAAGGTAAAATCCAGTTAAAAAAAAAAAAGTGGTGCCCCCTGTGGCTCAGTGAGTAGGGTGCCAGCCCCATATACCAAGGGTGGCGGGTTCAAACCCAGCCCCAGCCAAACTGCAACAACAACAAAAAATAGCCGGGTGTTGTGGTGGGTGCCTGTAGTCCCAGCTACTCGGGAGGCTGAGGCAAGAGAATCACCTAAGCCCAGGAGTTGGAGGTTGCTGTGAGCTGTGATGCCATGGTACTCTATCAAGGGCAATAAAGTGAGATTCTGTCTCTAAAAAAAAAAAAAAGTGAACAGGAATGCAAAGAAGCAGGAAAATATCACCCATAAGGAGGACAGAACTTGATCCTGGTCCAGAAATGATAAGACAGACTTAACACATAAGACATGCACATTTATTATAACTATATTCTACAAACTTGAGAAGGTGAAGGAAAGATCAAGCATGCCAAGTAGATACACTGCAATATTGGTGAGCTGGCTGTGGGACAAACCTGAATAAGCTAATATACCCTTAACCAGAGTCTGTGAAGGAGGAAGCTACAAAAATATTTAAAGAAATAATGGCCAGGCCTGGTGCAGTGGCTCATGCCTGTAATCCCAGCACTTTGGGAGGCCAGGGGGCAGTATCATTTGAGCCCAGGAGTGAGATCAGCTTGGACAACACAGTGAGACCCCATCTCTATAAATGAAAGTTAGGTGGGACTAGGCAAGGGGACTCATGCCTATAATCCTAGCTCTTTGGGAGGTCGAGGAGGGTGGATTGCCTGAGCTCAAGGGTTCAAGGCTAGCCTGAGCAAGAGTGAGACCCCCATCTCTAAAAATAGCCAGGCGTTGTGGTGGGCACCTGTAGTCCCAGCTACTTGGGAGGCTGAGGCAAAAGGATTGCTTGAGCCTAAGAGTTTGAGGATGCTGTGAGCTATGATACCACAGCATTTTACCCAGGGTGACAAAGTGAGACTCTCTCAAAAAAAAAAAAAATTTCCACTGATCAGCATCTAACTCAGAGATCAATGGAAATGCATGCCATGACAATATTTTTAATCAAAAGAAATCTGGGGTAGCGCCTGTGGCTCAGTGGGTAGGGCACCGGCCCCGTATACCAAGGATGGCACGCTCGAACCCAGCCTTGACCAAACTGCAACAACAACAAAAATTTGGACTCAGCGCCAGTAGCTCAGTGGTTAGGGCACTGGCCACATACACCGGGGGCTGGTTGGTTTGAACATGGCCCAGGCCTGCTAAACAACAATGACAATTGCAACAAAAAAATAGCCAGGTGTTGTGGTGGGTACCTGTAGTCCTAGCTACTTGGGAGGCTGAGTCAAGAGAATTGCTTAAGTCCAAGAGTTTGAGGTTGCTATAAGCTGTGATGCCATGGCACTCTACCAAGGGCGACAAAGTGAGACTGTCTCAAAAAAAAAAAAAAAAAAAAGTGCGTTCATGTCTTTCATCTTCGATTTCTTCACAGGTTAATACAGTATATTTCTTTCTTTATAGTACAGCATCACCTTAACCCACCAGTATCTGGGACAGCATTAGTTTCTTTGGGATTACTGGTATATAACTCTAATCACGCTTAGCTTTCTTGCGTATGAGGGAGCACCCATATTCAGGGACAGGGCTGTCAAGTGTAACCTCCCTGTAATTTTCAGCTTATAAATATCAACAGAGCCTGGCTAAGATGAGACTAATCACCTGCAGAAGTAATCCACTCTTCTAAGAATCTAGTAGATAGAAGTGTGTCACAGGATCTCCGGTGCTTTTCAGAGAAGAGAGTTTAATGCAATGGGACCTCTAGAGGGAAGTAGTGAGTCAAGTGACACTTCTCTTACTCCGAATTGCCCTGAGAAACTCTCTCAGGAGTGGGGAAACTGGGGCCTTCAGATTTCAAGGTTGTTCTTTTTTTTTTTTTTTGGAGACAGAGTCATACTTGGTCACCCCTGGTAGAGTATGGTTGCGTCTTAGCTCACAGCAACCTCAAACTCTTGGATTCAAGTGATCCTCTTGCCTCAGCTTCCCAACTAGCTGGGGCTATAGGTGACTGTCACAATACCCGGCTATTTTTTTTTTTTTAATTTATTTTGAGACAGAATCTCACTATGTCGTCCTCAGTATAATGCCATGGAATCACAGCTCCCAGCAACCTCTAACTCTTGGGCTTAAGCAATTCTCTTGCCTCAGTCTCCCAAGTAGCTGGAACTACAGGTACCTGCCACAAGGCCTGGATATTTATTTGTTGCAGTTGTCATTGTTTAGCTGGCCTTGGCTGGGTTTGAACCTGCCAGCCTTGGTGTATGTGGCTGCCGCTGTAACTATTGTGCCATGGGCACCAAACCGCCTGGCTTTTTTTAGAGATGAGGTCTTGCTCTGGCTGGTCTCAAACTTGTGAGCTCAGGCAATCCACCCGCCTGAGCCTCCCAAGTGCAAAGTTACAGGCGTGAGCCACTGCACCTGGCCTTTCAAAATTGTTCTTTTTTTTTTCTTCTTTTGTAGTTTTGGCCGGGCTGGGCTTGAACCCACCACCTCTGGTAAATGGGGCCGGCGTCCTACTCCTTGAGCCACGGGCGCCACACTCAAAGTTGTTCTTTTTTAAGCACCAAAGGAGGCAAGAAAAGCTTCATTTTTCTCTTTTTCTCTCCACGCCCCTTTTAATAGAAAGATCTATTCTGTAAAATTTGTTTTTATTTATTTATTTTTGTTCTGTAAAACTTGGATTCAATCAAAGGGCCAAACTTAAAAAACTAGAAGGACCTAAGTGGCCTTAAGGACACAGGTTGTTCACCCCTGGAGGGTATAAAAACTCCAGGAGAATCACAAGGAAGGAGAATTTGAGACTTCTGAGTATAGTGTCAAAGGTTGAGACCAAAAAGGTTCTCAATGGATTTGGACGAACCAAAAAAGAACTGAGGTGCCAAAGGCAGCTGTGACATGCCCTTTATTTAACTTGTCAGCCAGTGAGCAGGCATGATGACATCTACCTTCATTCAGTTCATGGGGGGCAGGTGAGCTAGCATAGGAAGCTCCCCAGCCAGGTGGAAAGTCTTGGGGTCTTATATAGTAGCCAGAACACCAGGGCTCCAAATTAACCCTAATGATGATTACTTAGGAACCCACGCAACTGCCAGCTTAATCGTAGCTATTCAAAACAATTGGGTACTTCATGGACTTTGGGTGAGAAAGCCTAATTTAACTCATCTTCCTCACTCCTAGGAAGTTTGATAACAATATAGAGAAAGTCTCCACGACCCATAACTGACCCCATGGCAATCTCCAAGTCTTTTTGCTTTTTTCTTGAGATAGAGTCTCATTATGTAGCCCTGGGTAGAGTGCTGTGCCATCACAGCTCACAACAACCTCTAACTCTTGGGCTTAAGCGAGTCTCTTGCCTTAGCCTCCCAAGTAGCTGGGACTATAGGCACCTGCCACAACACCCAGTTTTTTTTTTTTGTTGAGTTCTCATTGTTGTTTAGCTGGCCCGGTCCGGGTTCGAACCTAGCAGCCTTGGTGCATGTGGCTGGCACCATAATCACTGTGCTATGGGCACTGAGCCGTCCAAGTCTTATTGTCACCTGCTTAACTACCTATCTTAGAATTATTATTACATTTAAGAGATGTTGTCAGTGGGAAGACTACAACACATTTTTAATTTTATTTTTGAGACTGGGTCTCATTCTGTCAGCCTGAGTAGTACTGTGGCATCATAGCTCATAGCAACCTCAAAATTTTTCTATTTTTTTAGTAGAGATGGGGTGGGGGACACTGCTCTTGAATGCCTGAGCTTAAGCAATCTACTCAACTCGGCCTCTCAGAGTGCCAGGGTACCTGTGTGATCACTGGGCCCAACCATTAATACCTTTTAAAAATTAAAAATGTAGCCCAATTTTATTTGACAGAAAGCTAGGCTGATTGATTTGATAATGAGGACTGGCTCTGCCAATTAGGTTATATGAAGAGCCTTTTCCATTTGCAGTTCTAAGGTTTGAATTAAAACCAAAGCCATGGCCTGGAGCTATGGCTCATGCCTGTAATCCTAGCACCCTGGGAAGTTGAGGCCCATGGATTGCTTGAGCTCAGAGTTCGAGACCCCATTTCTACTAAAAATAGAAAAACTAGCCAGGTGTTATGGTGGGCCAGCTACTCAAGGGGGCTGAGGCAAGAGTATTGATTGCTTGCGCCCAGGAGTTTGAGGCTGCTGTGAGCTATGATGCTACAGCACTCTAGTCTGGGACAACAGAATGAGACTGTCTCAAAAAAATAAAACCAAAGCCAAGAAACAAAAACATTTAAAGAAGATGTACAGGCTGAGCACGGTGACTCACACCTGTACTCTCAGCACTTTGGAGGCCAAGGCGGGTGGATCACCTGAGTTTAGGAGTTTGTGACCAGCCTGAGCAAGACTGAGACCACATATCTAAAAAACAGCCAGGTGTTGTGGGCACCTGTAGTCCAGCTACTTGGGAAGCTGAGGCAAGAGAATCACTTAAGCCCAAGAGTTTGAGGTTCCTGTGAGTTGAGACGCCACGGCATTTTACCCAGCACAACAAAGTGAGACTCTGTCTCAAAAAAAAAAAAAAAGTATAGTATGTACAAAGAGGTAAAGAATTTTAAAAAATTCTTTTAAGGTGGTACAGGAGGCAAAAGTTTGAAGACTCTCTTTTCTATACTGATACATGGTAGTGACTTATTTCAGAGGCACAACTGTAGCAGGTGAATATCAAGTTTCCACTGACATGAATCAACCAGCTAATTGAAATGCTTAGTTCCGACATGCTGTCCTGGCCACCCTATGGGCTGCCCAAGTTTCAGGCAGGACCATTAAACACCCTCCTGCTCATAACTAAGCCCATAATTAGATGAACAAAGTGGAGCCAGGAATTCACCTCATATGGCGCAAATGAAACTGAAGTACTAAAGATGACAAAACTGCACTGGTGCAAAAGGTGAAATCCCTAATCCCATTCCATTTTAGGAAGTAAAACTGGAAAATCTACCTCTAGCAAAAACTCCCTGAAGAAAACCCCTGTCATATGGAACCCTTGCCACAATGCCCAGCTATTTTTAGAGATGAGGTCTTGGTCTAACAATCCACCTGCCTGGATTGGACCTCCCAGAGTGCTATGATTACAGGCATAAGCCACAGCACCCAGCAGAGTCAGGTGGATTGCTTGAGCTCAGGAGTTCAGCCTGAGCAAAAGTGCAACTACATCTCTAAAAAATAGCTGGGCATTGTGGCAGGCACCTGTAGTCCCAGCCACTCCAGAGGCTGAGGCAAGAGGATCTCTTGAGCACAAGAGTTTGAGGTTGCTATAAACCAAGGTGCCACCACACTCTACCAAGGGCAACAAAATAAGACTGTCTCAAAAATAAAAGGAAATAAAATAAAGTTAGAGATGTACAAAATTAACACAATTCTAATGTGGGATTTTGAAATGTAACAAAGTTCTGCAGAAGCAAGAGTCTGCATGGAAACTTAGAATAATTTTTGTGTTTTTAAGAGCATGATCCTTCCAATTAGATATGTGTCAAGTGCAGGGCAGGGGTGAACAAAGAATTGAGGCCAATGCACAATAACCCAATCACCTAAAATAATAAAGCAATCCAACATTGACCAATTGTGCTTGTTGAGCCTACTTGTTGAGCTACTTTATCTTTACTCTCTCCTTTCTTTTCTCATGTGAAAGGGGAAGCCAGCAGATTTATTATTAAAGAAACTCTAAATGTTTTCAGTTTCTTTTCTTTTTTTTGAGACAGAGCCTCAAGCTGTCACCCTGGGTAGAGTGCTATGGCATCACAGCTGTTTTCAGTTTCTTAAAACAGATTTCGGCTTCGCACTCTAAAACTGAGATCATCTGGCTCAGTGCCCAGAGCACAGTGGTTACAGCACCTGCCACAGGCACCGACGTTGGCGGGTTCGAACCCAGTCCCAGCCAGCTAAACAACAATGACAATTGCAACAACAAAAAAAATAGCTGGGGGCAGCACCTGTGGCTCAAAGGAGTAAGACACCAGCTCCATATGCTGGAGGTAGTGGGGTCAAAACCAGCCCCGGCCAAAAAAAAAAAAAAAAAAAGCTGGACATGGCAGGCGCCTGTAGTCCCAGCTACTTGAGAGGCTGAGGCAAGAGAATCGCTTAAGCCCAGGAGTTTGAGATTGCTGTGAGCTGTGACGTCACAGTGCCCTAGTGAGGGTGACATAGTGAGACTCTGTCTCCAAAAAAAGAAAAAAAAACTGAGATCATTTGAATCAGTGCAAACTTAACTCTCACCAGCTGCTTGCTCTGCATTATGCCAGGACTTGCAGGGAGAAGTTATAGGTGTGTGAAACCTACCCTAGGCTACCTTTAGCAGATACACGGCACAGCTGTTCAGGGTGTGAGGGCAGTTGGGAGCAGAACGCTCTGTAAGAATACTGGTTTAAACCAACCCAGCTCTTCAAAACAAGTCAGAAAAGGGCTCGGTGCCTATAGCTCAGCGGTTAGACTGCCAGCCACATACATGGAGGTAGGTGGGTTAGAACCCTGCCCGGGCCTGCTAAACAACAATGACAACTGCAACAAAATATAGCTGAGCGTTATGACTGGCCCCTGTAGTCCCAGCTACTCGGAGGCTGAAGCAAGAGAATCGCTTAAGCCCAAGAGTTAGAGGTTGCTGTGAACTGTGATGCCATGGAACTTACCGAGGGCAACATAGTGAGAGTCTGTCTCAAAAAAAAAAAAAACAATTCACAAAAGGAATTCTCTAGCCTTAGAACTATTTGCCCTCAGATCCTAGTTTTCCTTCTATAAGTTAGAAAGGGGTAGACTCTAACAAGCAAAAGAATACACCCAACATGTCAATGAAAAAAGGAAAAAAGTTAATTGTGTCCATAAATCCATTGGTAAGGGATGCTATAGAAATCTTGTATTTCTCCCCAAGATTCCCCTCCAATGCCTTTTAGGACCCTAAACAAGTTGTTTAACCTCTCTGACCTACAAAATGTGGGACTGAACTGGACAAACCTTGAATATGTCCCACTTCCAACATTCTATGGATTCAAACTCAACCTACAGGTCTTGACCAAAAGCAACAGCAGGGTTTTAGGAACGTGGGATGGGGAAAAGGCCAGCAAGGTCTCTCCTGGGTACTGTAGCTGTTTTTAACCAACACTACTATTCCACTGTGTCACAACTACAGAAAAGGATTTAGCAGACAGTTTGCTCTTATTCTTGGTGATCTACACTATCCTCTCCCAACTTTGTTTTTGTGCTTTCTTTTTGGGTCACTGGCATTTCAATAGTTTCTCAGAGTTTTCACACACAGTGTAGGTGGTTTTCTTTGTGTTTTGTTTAAAGTCACATCAAACTCCACTAGGGAGGAGGGAAGATGGGAGGAAAGGTATTAGCCAGGGGCTGTGGAACAACACGGAAAGCTTCAAGACCAGCAGGAACAGGGACAGGCATGTCTCCAGTTTCCCCATTGACCCTTCAGAAAATAAGCCATGACTCATCTCTTTTTCAAGCTTCCTGGAAAACCCAGCTGAAAGAGTTTAAAGCAGATAAGAAGCTCCTTATAGTTCACCTTTGTTTTCATTTATTTACTTTAAAGAAGACGCATCATCTTTTAGACAACTTTTTAGGTACTGTATTACTTAAGTCTTTATGTCTCGCTCTTTTTTGTGTGTGTGCAATTTTTGGCCGGGGTCAGGTTTGAATCCACCACCTCCAGTATATGGGGCCAGTGTCCTACTCACTGAGCCACAGGCCACCATCCTTATGTCTCATTTTTTATGAACAGTGTACCTACCATTTTAGTCACTGTTTCCTGAGCACCAGCACTGGCCTTAAAATGCTGAACTGTGCTGGAGTTATGCACGGCTACGTCAATATCAAACTGCGAAAATAAATGCTGTAGAGTTTTAAGGACAAGTTAAGTGTCCATAGCCATGGAAGGAAAGAAGTTGTATGTGTGTTAAGCTAAAGAGTCAAAATCTGGGTTCTGGTACTGGCTTACCCTTCAAACAACCCAACTTCTGAGCCTCAGTCCCACATCTGGAAAACTATGCTGATTAGTAGGAGAATCTCCAAAGCTTGGAACTAAGCTCTATTTGAAGGTTCTATTTTCACAACTTCAAGGTCAACTCCTTACCTGAGGAAGGACTGTTCACAGCTTGAGATGGGCAACGGGGTTACAACATCAGGAAGTCCCAATTCTGTTCAGGGAAACATTTAGGCCAAAGACATCTTTGTGTATAGTGATTCTACTACTTTAAAAACTTTTTAGGGTTTCTTATGTTTTGTTTTTAATTTTTTTTTTCTTTGAGACAGAGTCTCACTACGTTGTCCTCGATAGAGTGCCCTGACATCACAGCTCACAGCTACCTCAAACTCTTGGGCTTACATGATTCTCCTGCCTCAGCCTCCCAAGTAACTGGGACCACAGGTGCCCACCACCACGCCCGGCTACTTTTTTGTTGCAGTTGTTTAGTCGGCCCGGTCTGGATTCAAACCCACCACCTTCAGTGTATGTGGCTGGCACTGTAACCACTGTGCTATTGGGTGCCAAGCCTCTTTTCTTGTTTTGATTTTCTTAATGTTCACAGGGCCCAAGCTTCACACAACCCACAGCCCCTTCCATACCACTGAAGCTCCTCTTGCTCTGGGCTGCAGAGGGACACTATGTCTCCCTGGGTGCCACAGACCCTTCACTGCCCACATTCCCAGGCTTTGCCCTCTTTTGCTTTTTACTTTTACCTAAAAGTGCTGGGGGTAAAATGTACATGATGTGGACCAATTCTGAGCATCTTATTTTCTTTCTTCTTCTTCTTTTTTTTTTTGGAGGCAGAGTCTCACTATGTCACCCTTGGTAGAGTGCTGTGGAGTCACAGTGTACAGCAACTTCAAACTCTTGGGCTTAAGTGATTCTTTTGTTTCAGCCTCCCAAGTAGCTAAGACTACAGGCACCCACCACAACGCCTGGCTACTTTTTGTTGTTGTTATTGCTGTCATTGTTGTTGTTTGACAGGCCCGGGCTGGGTTCGAATCTGCCAGCCTCGGTGTATGTGGCCGGCGCCCTAACTGCTGAGCTATGGGTGCTGAGCCACGGGCATCTTATTTCAAAGAGTCAATGGGGAAGTCACCTGGTAATATACACCTGTGTCTGACACAGATTCCATACCAGGCCCTTTACATAGTTTATCTAATTCAATCCTCACAACCATCCAATATGCTTCTGATAAGGAAACAGATTGGAGAGGGTGAGTCACTTGTTCAAGGTCACACAGCTAGCAAGCTGCAGAAGCAACATGTGAACCCAGATTGCATACCATGCAAATCATTCATGTTTAGAGTATATAATTCAATGGTTCTCAGTATCACTGGTATGTGCAACTATCACTATGGTCAATTTGAGAGTATTTTCATCACCTTAAAAAGAAACCTCATACCCCTTTGTCATCATCTTCCTACCTCTCCAGCCCCCACCCCAGCAATGACTTGTCAACTTTCTGTCTCTACAGATTTCCCTATTCCAGCCTTTCATAAAAATGGCTCACATCACGCATGGTCTTCATGACTGGCTTCTTTTTTTTTTTGAGATGGAGCCTCAAGCTATCCCCCTGGGTAGAGTGCCATGGCATCACAGCTCATAGCAACCTCCAACTCCTGGGCTCAAGCGAGTCTCCTGCCTCAGCCTCCCAGTGCCCGCCACAACACCCGGACATTTTTTGGTTGCAGCCATC
>CAUYQV010096609.1:0-72690 GCA_963574575.1 Galagoides demidoff
CTATCTAAAGCTAGATGACTGGCTCAGTGCCTATGGCTCGAGTGGCTAAGGCGCCAGCCACATACACCTAAGGTGGCGGGTTCAAATCCAACCCGGACCCACCAAACAACAATGACGGCTGCAACCAAAAAATAGCCGGGCGTTGTGGTGGGCACCTGTGGTCCCAGCTGCTTGGGAGGCTGAGGCAGGAGACTCATTTGAGCCCAGGAGTTGGAGGTTGCTGTGAGCTGTGAGGCCACGGCACTCTGCCCAGGGGGATAGCTTGAGGGAGGCTCTGTCTCGAAAAAAATAAAAAAAAATAAAGCTAGATGACTGCAGCTAGATGCCTGGCTCCTCCTTGTGCCACAGTCAGTCAAATATCATGTTTTCAAAGAGGAGACACTGTTTAGATTAGCCTCTTGCTCTGAGTTGGTACCATGCCCCCTGACCTCTGTTGGGTTATTTGTCTCATAGCCCTCACCACAATCTGACGTTCTCATTTGGAAATAAGCTTGTTTACTTATTGTCCCACCCTCTACTAGAATATAATTTCCCTGGGCAGAGCAACTCTTGTGTTTTTGTACATAGAACAGGTCTCAGCACTTAATATTTGCAGGAATAAACATCAACAATACACCTTCCATTGCTGCTGCAATTTATAAATATACTTTGAACCTGAAGGTGAAAATTGCCGTCCTCCTGAACAAAGCACTCAAACTGTTGCTACCAGCAGCCAATGGGATGCAGGCCTGACAGAAGGCTTCAGGTGTAGGCTCCCAGAAGCCGCCCAGGTGTAAAGTCTCAGAATCAAAGTTTTCAGATCGCTCAGCACTGAATACAACAGAACCAAAAGGAGAATATGGACAGAGCTGCAGGAGGAGGCCATGAATTCAGGTCTGCTGGACCTTGCAGCTTTTCTAAGAGGGCAACCATGAGAACAGGGAGAAATGAATTCACATCGTTTAACCTCAAATGAGACTGTTGACCACATTTCACGTTCAGGACTGTTGAAACGTAGAATGATTCTGCAAAGGTGGGAACCAGATTGACGAGGAAAGGAGGCCGATGAATCACCAAGGTCAACACTTAGCGTACACAGAACAGCGTCAGGGAAATCGGCTTAAAGAAAGAGACAAAGCGCAAGAAGAGGGAGCCCCAGAGGCTAGGCCGACCCTGGTCCGCTTTCCTACTTTTATAAATGATCTAGATAGAAGTATGCACCAAATTCTCCAGCTCTGCTGAGGAAAGCAAACTCTTCAGGTTCATAAAATGTTGAGCTGATCGAATATGAGGGCAGGAAGAGTTCACAAAGCTACCTGATGCTCTGAAAAACAGCAAAGCAGTCGCTTCGTGTGTGCAGAAAACTGTCACTGAACTGGCATGAGTCCCCAAAGGACAGCAGACTGAAATGTTACAGAGAGCAGGGGCCTTATCTATCTTGCTTGCCACTAAATTCTTTAGTGGAGGCCAGAACCTACCACGTAATAGGTGCTAATTTTGTGAAATAGAGAGGAAAGGCACGGGGCCGCTGAGACACACGTCCAGTTGTGCTTTTAAGGTGCTGGCGGGGGACAAGCGCTGTCGAAGAGGAAGAGGAGATACAATCGAGCCCGTTCCGAGCGTCACTTCTTTATTCTTGGGACCTGAGCAGATAACGGAGGATTTGCCACAGTCCTCATCCCAATTCTCCTGACCTCTGGGAAGTAATGAGACAGAGAGGAGAGGGCAGCTCTCAGGATAGAGAAGGTGGCCACCCAGGGCAACCTCAGTCGGATGAGAACATTTGGAAAATGAGCACTCTCCTGGTTCCCTCCGCCTGGCAGTGCCAGACCCGAGCAGCTACAGCTTCCCCTCTGTCGAGCATGATCTAAAATAAACATTTGACAAGCTTGATAACCCCGGGCTTTCACAGTATCCCACTTTGTCACGGGAGCTCAGCGGTGACACTGTTTGCGGTCTGAATTTTTAACTTCAAGAGGCTCCCTCGACAGAAACCTGAAACTTAAACAACAGCAGGAGAAGAAAAAGCAAAACTGTTCCATCAGGAGCGAGCCTTTGTGAAATGCTCTCCTCTCTAGTGCCAAAACCCAGGTGTGCGGTGAGAGGAGCAAGTGGGAGATGCCCAGCGAAGACGCTTTAACCAGCGCGCCTGCTGTGCCTGCGGGGTGAAAACTCAAAGCGGGGAGAGAGCCACGTCCTCCTGTCTGCCTGGAGGAAGGCCATAGCAGGAAGCGTGTGGGCGTGCATCTCTAAGACGCCAGGGAGGCAGCTGCTGGCTGGAGACGAGTGACTGGAAAAGGGGTTTGTCAGAGACCAGAGCCACCCTGCATTAAAATGCCTCTCCAGTCCTCCTGGCTGGTCCTAAATGAGGCAGCGCATGACTCAGGGTTGCAGTGGTCACAGAGGAGGAGCTCAGTACTGTTAGCTGCCCGAGGTACCCCTGCAGCAAGCCAGTCTAAAACGCCTGCATCCTGAAGTCTCTGTGCAAAGGTCCCTCTTCTCCGGACTGGTGACACACTCCCCCCTCTTTGAGCTTTTGCTCATATTAGTGAATTCTAGCCTCCCTCCACCTAGAATGTTCAGCTTACCACAATTCTCTCCCTGCCTTCAAAACCCAGCTCAGAATCCATGTGGCGGGAGACCAAGCAGTGAAGTAGGAAAGATTTGAGTTCAGATAACAGACTGTCACCTTCAGGATGTGACGGAGGCCACTCCACTCCTTCCTCACCTGGAAAGTGGAGCTGCCTGGATCTGCCTTATTCTCGGGGGTGATGTGAGATGTGATGAGTTACTAGAAGGGGGAACAGAGGCTGGAAAGATGGCAAATTCCAAGTGAGCACTGCAAGTGGCTTTTGATTTCAGTGGGATACAAAGTAAAGGGGCAGTGGAGGTAGATGAAGTTTGCAGAGGTTCTGATGGCAAAGTCAGGGAGGGTTAAGACAGGGGTGGGGTAGGGAGCTATGACGCCACAGAGTGCCAGGCACCAAATCTGGCACCAGGAGACGCAGAGGTGAGTATGATCCATTCACTTGGGAAGCTTCTATTGTAATGAAAAGAAGTGGGTGTGGGAGCCAGGCTGATCCAAGTGTGCATTCCAGCTCAGCCATATTCCTGCCATGGGCTTTAGACAAGTGAGCCAACATCCCTAGATCTGTGGCCTTCACCCTTCAGTGGGGTTAATATTAGCTACCTCACCTTAGCTTTTTTTTTTTAAGACAGAGTCTCATTTTGTCACCATCAGTAGAGTGCTGTGATGTCATAGCTCACAGCAACCTCCAACCCCTGGGCTTAGGCGATTCTTTTGCCCTCAGCCTCCTGAGTAGCTGGGACCACAGGCACCCACCACAATGCCCAGCTACTTTTGTTGCAGTTTGGCGGGGGCTGGGTTTGAACCCACCACCCTCGGTATATGGCGCCGGCACCCTACCCACTGAGCCACAGGTGCTGCCAACCTCACAGAGATTTTACAAAGATTAAGTGGGCATACGTAAAGAGCCCTCCCCACAGAAGAAGGCACTCAAGAAATAGATATTCCTTCCTTCTTTTTGACTGATCATTTTTGCCATGCCAGAAATGTCCAAGTGTTTTGTTACACTTTCTTTTAAAGGCAATACTCTAAAATGAATAAAAATAAAACAGACACCAAGTGCATTTTTTTCTATATTCTTTTCTAAAAAATCATATTTTATAACTTGTGGGATGTGTCTATTATCTCGGGTGCACATGACGGCCCTCATATAATAATGCTCTATTTTTTCCTGAAAAATAAAGGATCTTATGATTGGAATGCTCCCCAACCCCTGTGATCAACAGCAATGCCATTTGTGTATGTTTCGACTAAATTATGTGCCATACCAGATAAAAGATTTGTTTTGAAAAACAGCCACTTCCAAAACTAAGGGAGTTTATCAATTCCAATCATTCTTATCCAAAATTAGTTGTCAAGTTTCAATGACTGAAATGAATTTAACAGCATAAATTTGGTACCTCTGCTGAATGTCTAATGAGACCTCGTAGAGCCGTCCTGAATACACATCCCTGCTGGGGTTCACCAACTAAGTGGGAAATATCAGCACTTTTAAGTTATAACCGAGCCTATTAACAACAGTTGACTGACATTAGATGTAGTCAAACCCAGCATCAATTAAAAAAACTATATGCCAACCTTTCTAAAAATTAAAAGCAGTTGTTCTATACTCACCAAAGGGGAATCAGAATAATTACTATGGCATTATGAAACCAAGTTACTTGACTAATAGCAATATTTTTTCACTGCTACAAAAAGCCAGCAAACCCATCACGATACAGTAGCAATGTTGATAATTGGTAAAATCTTATTAGGCCAACTGGAAGTAAAACATCAGCCATTCACACTCTTGCTTCCTATGTACAGGTCAAAGTTAAACCCGTACTTTAGCCAGTTAGGAACAAAATGGAATTTCAGATCCACATGGCTCTCATTTGGTGCCACCCTGTTAGGCTGTGTTTAAAACGAACAGCCCATGGGGAGCGTTTTCCAAACCAATGAGAAGGCCTCAGCCTTGAAACACCATGACTATTAATTTAAATGAACACATTTTTAAGCAGTCTGGACTTGGACTACCCTGCCTTCTCTTTCCTTGGCCATTTTACCGCAGGCTGGTTTATTTACAGCAAAATGAAAATCCAGTTGGAACCAAAGGATTCTTGTTTCCAAAATGAGCATCTCTATACAGTGGCCCATAGCAAAAATAGGCAACTTCCTTCCATGCAGGTTTCTCCCTTTCCTCTTTCTGACATTAGCATTTAGAGAAGAGGAAACTGCCATAAGCTGATGCTAGGAGATTGTTAGGAGGTGTTAGGAGGGAGCTGGCTGGAGGGAGCTGGGCTGTATGCAGAGGAAAAGGAAGTTGGGTCAGTCACAAGCCGAGTCGAGGTAGCACCCGAGGCAGCAGCAAACCCAGCGTCTTCATTGCCAGGAGAGAGCAGGGGATCCTTTATTCTGGATGAGACCACCTTTAAAAATTCCAATAAGCAGCACAAAGACAGCAGCGCTGGCAAAATCTGTCTCCCTACACGCTGAGAGGGTTCATCACCTCCCTACATCATTTCCAGCCCACAGCTGGATACTATTCCATAGGGTCGCCCAGGCCAGGGGAGCAACACCCAGGGATGACAGCTGTGAGCTGAACCTCTTGTCTGCAATCTCAGACTGTATCTCCCTGGTGCCATATACACACAGGTATGTCTATATATCTCCCATCTAGTTGGTTTATACAAGGGACATCAAACAGAAAGGAGCTGATCTGATTTTCTTTTACCTTTCCAAATTAGTGGCCTTGGAGAAGCTCTTTGAAAATTACCCAAAGTGCAGCCACATTACACACAATGCACAGCCTTGGTGGCTTGCAGAGCAGGGGGAAAGTATGATTTAGTCTTTGCTTTATTCCTAGAGCACAGCTTGGAGCTTCTAGCTATACACATTGGCAGACCTAGAATTTCTAGGAAGGTGATGGGGATAGGGGTGGGCAAGCAGATTGGGACATGAGGTAAAAGGACCATCTCAATGGGACATTCTGCACAGCAAGTGAACTGTCTCCACTGAGCACATTGCTCAGTGTGGGAAGGGAGCCTGCTGAGGGGACAGGTTCCAAGTCCCTCTAAGCCCCTTGGATACAACTGTTGAGAGGAGCTGGAATAACCTTTTGGCCAGTATGTGACTTATTAGACTCTTCTTTAAACCTTTTGAAACATGGAAGCATTGGAGGAAAGTGAAGTAAGTAAAATATTAGGACTATTTTTTTTCCATAGCAGACACTTATAATGGACTTATATTAACAACTGAATTCCCGAGTTTAAAACAAAAATGAAAAATGTTTGTATTTTAAAAAGAAACCAACTGAATGTTGGTGTTGAGGATTCTGTGCTTGAAAGTACAATGAAATTTGATCAAAATAAATTACAACAGTGGTAAGACACAATGTGTGCAGAGATATCAGGATCACAAAAATAAAACAGAGCTTTGCATAGAATTTTTTAATTTGCAAAACTTTGTCAAATGATACAAACTCCCTGGATCTTTGTGCCTGCCCTCTTACTCAGGTAGGCAAGAGACCAGTATCTTCATTTTCTACCAGCACACCTGCACTTTGCTCTATCACAGTTGGCAGATACTACGTTTCATAGAAATTGAAGGTTTGTGACAACCCTCTGTTGAATAAGTCTATCTGCACTATTTTTCCAACGTCATGTGCTTATTGAGTGCCTCTCTGCCACATTTTTGCAAATCTAGCCATATTTCAAACTTTTTCATTGTTATTATATCTGTGATCACTGATCTTTGATGTTACCCTTGTAATTGTTTTAGGGAGCCACAAACCACACCCACATAAAATGGTGAACTTCATCATAAAGGTGTGTCCTTACTGCTCCACTGACCAGCTGTTTCCCATCTCTCTTTCTTTCCCTGGGCCTCCCTATTCCTGAGACACAACATTAAAACTAGGCCAATTGCAAACCCTTCAATAGCCTCTAAGTATTCAATTGAAAGGAAGAGTCACAAGTCTCTCATTTTAAATCAAAAGAAATTATTTTTGGGGGGGAGGAAGACAGAGACGGGCCAAAAGTTAGGCCTCTTCTGCCAAACAGCAAAGCTGTGAACACAAAGGAAATGTTCTTGAAGTAAATTAAACATGCTATTCCAATGAACACATGAATGATAAGAAAGTGAACTTTTCTTATTGCTAATATGGAAAAAAAAATGGTGGTCTAGATGGAAGATTGAACCAGCCACAATATTCCCTTAAGACATAATCCAGAGCAGCAAGGCCCTAACTCTCTTCAATTCTATGAAGGCCAAGAGAGGTCAGGAGGATACGGGAGAAATGCTGGAAGCCAGCAGATATTTATTCATGAATTTTAAGAAGCCATCTCCATAACATAAAAGTACAAGGTGAGGTATTAAGTGCTGATGGAGAAGCTGCAGGAAGTTATCCAGAAGACCTAAGAAAGATCACTAATGAACGTGGCTGCACCTGACCAGGGATTTTCAGTGTAAACAGCCTTCTACTGAAGAAGATGCTATCTAGGACTCTCACAGCTAGAGAGGAAAAGTCAATGCCCTGTTTCAGAACTCCAAAGGACAGTTTAGTCTCTTATGAAAGGTTAATGCATCTGGTGACTTTAAGTCAAAGCCAATATTCATTTACCTTTCTGAAAATCCTACAGCTCTCAAGAATTAGGCTAAGTCTACTCTTCCCGTGCTCTACACATGGAACAACAAAGCCTTGATGACACCACATCCATTTACAACATGGTGCATTGAATATTTTAAGCCCACTGTTGAGACCTACTACTCAGAGAGAAAAAAAAAGGATTGCACTCAAAATTTTACTATTCCCTGATCACCTAAAAGTTCTGAGGGAGATGTATAGATTTAGGTTGTGTTTGTGCCTGCAAACACAACATCCATTCTGTACCCCACGGATCAAGGAGCAATTTCAACTTTAAAGTCTTATTATTTAAGAAATACATTGTATAAAGCCAAAGGTGCCATACATAGGGATTCCTCTATGGATCTGGGCAAAGTAAATTCAAAACCTTTGGAACTGATTCATCATTCCAGATGCCACTGAGAACATCTGTGATTCCTAGGAGGAGGTCAAAATATCAGTATCATCAGGAGTTTGAAAAAGCTGATTCTCACCTTCATTGATGACTTTGAGGGTATCAAGACTTCAGTGGAGGTAGAAGCTGCAGGTGTTGTGGAAATAGGGAGAGAACTAGAATTAAAGCCTGAAGACGTGACTGAGTTGCCGCAATGCCATGACAAACCTCTGAAGAATGAGGCACTGCTTCTTACGGACAAGCAAAGGAAGTGGTTTCTTGGGAGGAATTCTGCTCCTAGTGAAGATTCTGTGAAAATTGCTGAAATGACAGTAAAACATCTCCAATATTACATGAACTTTGTTGATAAAGCAGAGGAAAGATTTGAAAGTATTGACTTGAATTTTGAAAAAATGCTATCAAACAGCATTATATGCTGCAGAGAAATCTGTCATGAAAGGAAGAGTCGATTGATGCAGCAAACTTCATTGGTGTCTTATTTTAAGTAACCACAACAGCTACCCAACCTTCAGCAACCACCACCTGAGCAGTCAGCAGTCAACACTGCAGTGGGACCCTCTATGAGCAAAAAGATTACAACTCAGTGAAGCTCAGAAGATCCTTAGCATTTTTAATAATATGTGATTTTTAAATTGAGATATGTACATTTTTCTAGACATAATGCTGTATCACATGGAACAGACTATAACATAGGATAAATAAAACTTTCAGAAGCACTGAGAAATCAAAATTTCATATGACTTGTATTATTGCCATATTGACTTTACTGCAATGGTCTGGAACCAAACCTAAAATATCGCCAAGGTGTGCCCGTATATCACAGAGGGAACTGAGGCTCACAGGGGAAGTGACTTGCCCACAGTCACAGGCACATTTACATGAACAGGTGCAGGCTGGTTTCCCAAACATCAGCTTCAAGTTCAAAGCCCCTTCTTCCATATCACAACTCTTTCTCCCCTCCCATCCCAAAAGTAGCTCCCAGTCATAATAAGCACTCTTTGTACTCAGGTTTTGTTTTCTAATACCATTCTTCTATAGCAGGAACCAAGGCTCCTTGCAGAAATGGTTGATTCTTTGACTGGGGCAGAAAATATACAAAAATAACCCTGGAACATCTTGAAGTGCCAGGAGGAAAAGGAGGTGCTTAAACAAACACACATGAAATAATAGGAGCATGTCCAAGGGTCCCAGGAGCTACCTGAAAGAACTCTTTGAAAATAGAAAAATAACATCATATTGGATAATAACTCAAAGTATAAAATAAATATCCAGGATCTCACATTCTATAAATCCATGATGTGACAGAATAAATAAGCAAATGAGGAAGATGAGGCAAATCTCCCATGCAGCAAAATTCCAAATAAATTCTATGTATATAGAATTTCTCTCTATGTTCTACTTCTCACAGAACTTTCCAGAATTTTCCCAGAGGGCTGTGCATAGTGACTTCCTTCCTAAGACTGTAGTGTGAACAAAGGGAAGATAAAAGAATAACTTTACAGAGGAGAAGCCTGACCAAGGCTACTTCAGCCACATGATCAAGTTCAACGTCAACAGTGACACATCATGTTGACAGTATGTATGTACCTTTGATGGGATGTGATGAAAATGGCACTTTCCCTCTATGATCTTCCTCCCTTGAAAACCACATAAGTCCAGTGAGAAAACATCCAACAAATCTCAGTCCAGGGACAGTCTATAAAATGTCTGACCAGTCCTCCTTGAAACTGTCAAGGCCATCAAAACCAAGAAAAAGTCTGAGAACTGTCACAGCCAAGAAGAGCTTACAGAACCAGACAACAAAATGTAATGTGGTGTCCTAGATGGGAACGTAGGAAAAAAAGAAAAATAAGGAAATCTGAGTTGAGTATGGATGTAGTTAATAGTAAAGTATCAGTATTGGTTCACTCCCTGTAACAAATGTACCCCACTAATGTGAGATGTTAGCAGTAGGGGAGACTGGGAGCAGGGTTTATGGGAAACCTGCACTACCTTCATAAATCTTCAGTAAAGCTAAAACTGTTGCAAAATTAAAAGTTTATTTAAAAATAACCTCTCTGCACCAAAGCCATAGCACACAACACAAAAGCTATTTTACATTATCACAGAGTGGTTCTTTTTTTGTTTGGTTGGTTGGTTGGTTGGTTTTTAGAGACAGAGTCCCACTCTGTCGCCCTTGGTAGAGTGCCGTGGCATCACAGCTCACAGCAACCTCCAACTCCTGGGCTTAGGTGATTCTCTTGCCTCAGCCTCCCTAGCAGCTGGGACTATAGGTGCCCACCACAACACCCAGTTATTTTTTGTTGCAGTTTGGCCGGAGCCTGCTTTGAACCTGCCACCCTCGGTATATGGGCCGGCACCCTACTCACTGAGCCACAGGTGCTGCCCCACAGAACGGTTCTTAATTCAGGGGAAAGGCAACAACTTAATTATGATTTCCATACACTGGTCATCATGGTCACCTAAATATTTTATGGTGAATATATAAAAATATTTATGGTCAAATACTTGGTCACCTAAATATTTTACAGTGAATATATAAAAACTCACAAGACCATCTGTAATCTGTGAGCCATCCTGCCTCACCACTGAGAAAACTAGAGAAAGAGCAAAGGCATTAGCTGCTAGAGGACAAAGGAAAGACTTTTAAAATATATACATATATGGCAGTGGTGCCACCCGTACTGGCTGCGGCTCCCTCACAGTGGGGGGTGTCCAAGGCAACAACTTCAGCTTGAGTGTGTCTGTGTCCAGTGTGAAAGAGATCCTAAAATTGCAACCTGACATGCCTTGAGTATTGACAGAGCAATCCAAGAGGGCGCTAAGTGGACATTAAAGTACCTGTTGGACCCTCACAGACTAAATTATTTTCCCTCCTACCTATACACCGAGAGGGTATAATCTACTGAGGGGGGGAAAAGGGAATTCTTGATTTTTAAATTGAGCTAAATTGCCAGGCAATGGCAGGGTGGGGCCCAAGCAAGACTTGTTGGTGGAATGAAACGTGCTCAGCCCCTCAGAGCCTGCTCTCTTCACATCACCCACCGACAGCAGTGCTAGGGCAATATTCCACCAGCTTGTTGACAGAGGAGAGGCCCTCTGGCTTGAATTGCATTCACTCAGGCACCCCAGCCACTTGGTACAGAATAACCATTTTCTGTCTCATAGAATTAGGGTGATGTCTCCGTTTTACTAGAGATCTGAAAAGCTGCTGCAGCCGGCTGGTCATTTGACACCTGATCCATCACCATAGTATCCCTGCCAAGGGTTCCTGGACTGAGGACCTCGCCGCCTTACAAGGCATGTTCTGAGGGTGATGCTGCCCCTTCCCTGTCCCTTTTCTCTGAGATCATCTCTTACTCTGTGTCCCTCCATGTCATCCATCTGACCACTCTGTTGCTTGTGCTCACCAGGCACACTCCTGCCTCAGGGCCTTGGCACATGTTCTTTCTTCTGGAAACGTGCCTCCCCATGTACTCATGTAACTTACTCCCTCACCTCCTTCATGTTTATGCCCAAAGGTTGTCTTTTCAGTGAAGCTTGTGCCTTGATGGCTTTATTTTCGTTTTATATTAGCTTTCTTTCTTTTTCTTCATTTTAAATTGATATGAGAGTACAAATGTTTAGGTCACATCATTTTCATTTCTAAGGTAAAGTTCAAGGTGTAGTGGAGTCCTTTCCCCAGCAGGCGTGCCTCTCCCCACTGACAATGATTGACTCTCACTGGACAAAAGACTGAAATATAAGACACAGAGCATCAAAAACTCTAGAAGAAAATGCAGGGAAAACTCTTGAAAAATTGGCCTGGGAAAAGATTTCCTGAAGATGACCCCCTTGGCAACTGCAGCAACACCAAAAATAAATAAATGGGATGTGATCGAGCTAGAAAGCTTTTGCACAGCTAAGAGCACTGCAAGTAAAGCTGACAGCCAGCCTTCAGAATGGGAGAAGATACTTGCTTGCTATGAATCTGACAAAGGGCTGATAACCAGAGTCTACAGAGAAGTCAAATTAATCAATAAGAACAGAGTGAACTTGGGGGTGGCACCTGTGGCTCAAGGAGTAGGGTGCCGGCCCTATATATTAGAGGTGGCAGGTTCAAACGCGGCCATGGCCAAAAACTGCAAAAAAAAAAAAAAAAAAGAATAGAGTGAACAACCCATTTATAAGTGGACCACCCTATTTTAAATTATCCCATTCCTACCTCTACGCCCCACACTCTACCCTCCTTAGTGGCTCACTTTTTCTCCATAGCGTCTATCACTACCTGACATACCATGTGTTTTACTGATGCCCTTCACTGTCTTAATCTCACCTCTAGAGAACAGGTCTGTGAGGTCAGGACTCTGCTCACCACCGTCCCCCAGCACTAGACAACTGGCTGGCATGTGTCACTAAAAAAAAATTCATGGATGAATGATGTCTTAAGTAGTAGACAAACTTTCTATTGGACAAGCGGACCATATTTAGATAAAACACATAACCCATCACCCCCCCCCAAAAAAAAACCACTAATTCATGATACGTGTATATATAGCATTCCACCTTGATGGCATTATAGACTTTTTTTAATCAAGATATCTTTTTTTTTTTTGCAGCATTTGCCTGGGGCTGGGCCTGAACCTGCCACCTCCGGTATATGGGGCTGGTGCCCTACTCCTTGAGCCATAGGCACTGCCCTGATCAATATATCTTTTTAAGACTGACTTTTGGTATGGTGAATATAATCACCTTACTTACCAAAAGTGATCCTACTATCCCAGTGTTCCTCTCTGTCTTATTTAGGTCCTATGTGGGAAGTTCACAAACAGTGTGAAATTCACTTCTCATTCATCTTGGCCCTCTCCCTTCTACACCAAGCCTCGCACACTGCTTTCCCTATTGTAGTGTACAGGGGCCACAGGCACTGTCTTGCCACCGCGATCTGAACCAAGACAGATCAAGGAGAATCTCCTCCAACAGCTATCCTCTACCAGGGCAAAAACCACCCTCTGATGATGAAAGGAGAAAAGGACTGAGCTCAAGCACCAGGGCCTCCCAAGATATACTACAATCTCACAGAAAAGCACTGAGAAAAAAGTTGAAGAATGATTCTGGCCACTCTGGGTATTTTCCACTGGCAGGAAATGACATGTTCAAGTAAACTTTCAACCCAGGATGTGTTACTGCCTGAGCCCTCGAAGAAAGAGAACAATTTGAACGCAGGGGTGCATCCATTTGTTTTTAAAATATTTATTAAGCATCTACCTTATGTATCTACAACATGCTGGTATGGGGGACGTGGCATCTGACACAGTGAAGCTGAGACCAGTCCTGGTACTGTCTCTCGATGGCTCAGTGAGGTCAAAATGAGAACTCTCCCCTCTCTCCCTAGGGCAGGGATTTCCTAGGAGGAGAGTGGGGGCGACTCAGGCAAGCCCCACAGATGTGCCTCCCTCCAGGATTCCCAGAGAAGGATTAACAGCCTTGGGGTGTACTCAGGAGTTGAACGTGCAAGAATTGAACGCCTGGGGTGTTTTCCATGTAATCCTCCCTCCCTTGAAGGGCTCCAGTCTGGGTTTCGCCTTCACTGTCGGTCTCTTTGCTTTCAGCCAGACAGTTCATCCGTTGAAATCAATAGGTAGGAAATCGATAAAATGCAAACGTGGCACTTTACCCTTGCTGGTTTAGACTCTCTCCCTTCAATCCTGAAAACACCGCAGTGCTCCCTTCACATCAGCCCCCTTGGTGACTTAAAAGCCTCTCGTTTTTTGCCATCTCACCCTTCTCCTTGGCTCCCAGGTGAAGTTGCTTTGGCATTAATCCAAGGAAGACAATCTCTCCAGAACTAGGGATCTAGTTCTGTATCTGGGATTCAACCAACAACGACACCTTGACCATTGTACTTTAGCACCTTTGAGCTTCACCACGAGAGCCACAACAGAGGGCTGGAGATGGAAAGAAATGTGAACAGGTTGTGGTGCCTTCCACAGTTGTCGCGGACAGCCTATGACAGCTGGTGGCAAGTTCTCTGCCCCTAGAGGCATTCAGGTGATGTGTCATGGTACGTCGAGATTCCGACATTGTCCATTGTCCAAGGTTGTTCTAAATGCTGGTTAAAGCCCCTTCTAATTCTGAAATTCTGCTGAAATGGATGTGGTAAATTCGTAAGATATTATAAAAGCAAAATAGCAGTGGGCAGTGTTGGCTTGGACAGGGGAACCTCCTCGCTGCAGAAATTGTGAGAAATATACAGAGAAGGCAGATTATCAAAATTCAACCAATTGAAGTCACAAAGATGGAGCCTGGGTGTGCTAATATCAACAGGTCCACATCTGAACCCCGTGGCTGGAAAATCTGAGATATCGGGATATGGGGTGGGGGGAGAGTATCAGAGCACAACAAGATTTCACTCACTATAGCAGTAACACTATAAAACTTCTTTCCAAACATCAGTTTTCTCATCTGTGAAATGGGGATATGAACACAGAGAGTTGTGATGAGCATGAAACAGGGTAACATTGGAACGCTATCCCCACTCGTCACCACTACAGCACTCTAATGAGATTAACAGCTCCCAGCTCCCACCGTGCGAGGGCCAGCACTGCTACTGCCCAGGGCCAGCTTTCTTACTTCAGTTTCTGTCTCTTTGGAGAACCATGATTCTTGAATCAATATTGATTTAAGCTTAGACTACATGAGAGTGCCTTGCAATGTGAAGTTATATCAACCAAAAAAATTTTTTTCAATCTGTCAGAGAAATACAGCAAAGGCACTCCATGATGGTCACGAGAGAGTCCCAGTTGGAGTGGTAGCGCCAATTGCAGAAGTCTAGGCCATGTGAATGGGATGGATAACGGGATCAATCATGCACCTGGTTCAGTGCCACAGATGCCAAAAAAACAGCCACTGAACCCTTTCTTCACAGCTTCTTTGTCTTCACTACTGTTTTCCAACCTCATCTGACCACAAAAATTATCCATGATGTTTATTAAATACCCAGAGATATAAGAGCTGTTTCCCTGGCCTCTCTTCTGAAGCATTTCAGTTAATAGGTCACTTAGGCCTGGAAATCTGCATGTTTACAGGCATCCTTGGTGATTCTTGGGAGCAGGCAAGTTCAGAAAACACTTGAGTTAGTGGCCAATCCCTTTTACTGTGGGTTTGGTTTTTTGTAACAAGCTCTTATTGAGGGCTTGGTATATTCCAGGATCTTTCCCTCTTAATCCCTCCAATCTCGGTGTGACATGGTAAGGGTTATCCCCCTTTTAAAGACAAACACCGAAGCTCAGGGGGGTAAGTGACTCGCCCCTAAGTGGCAGAGCTGGGTTTGAACCCGGGTCTTATGACGGCTGCTCAGGGCGTTTTCCCTTGATTTCAGGGCTGCCTTGGTGATCTAAATCACTGCTCCGTCAACAACTCTGAGGCCGATGATGCAGGCGGCCATATGGAACTAGTCATGGGAACTTCCAGACTAATTTGGATATGTCTTTCATAGCGACAAAGAGCAGCTGCACCTCCAGTGGAATGTCACTGGCCGGAAATGGCACCCTGCCCAGCACATGGCCTCTGTAGACGTCCTGTGAAATGCCCTAAGAAGGCTCTTGTAAAGTGTTTATTTTCTCTGGTTAATACTAAATACAAATGCCGTCTCCTTGGAATCTTGTAGCTCGGGGCCAGTGTACAACTTCATAAAAGCAAGTCCTGCCTCCACGCAGTCCCCTACAGAGACCTCACCGTATATATCATTAGTTCACAAGCTTCACTGTTGGGTAAAAATGCCATTAGAAAACATATCATTTACCCAATAGACGGAAATGGATCCCAAGGAGCCATTCCAGTCTATCAGGTAATTATGGGGGAAACCTCGTATTATTTACTGGAGAAAATGGAATGTCGCCCTGGGAGGCACGAAGTCCCATCCCTGCTCTCCGTGATGAAGAGATGATCCCATTTTGGGATAATAACCATTGAGCACACTCTGATTTCTGGTAGGATTTTTTTTTAATCCTTTTGTTGCCTTTCTCTTATTTTATATATAGCTAATGACTCTAGGCTAACCACAAACACTAAAATACCTTTAAAATTCATTTTTGTCTCCTGTCATAGCTTTACTTATCAGAACACAGCACAGAATCCTCTGAAATCTTATTTATTTTACGACAACGGTAATGACTTCTGGCCTGGTACCACATGGCCTCCTCCCATCTCATGGGCCCTCGGAAGCTGAGAGCCAAGGGCACAGGGGTGACTGGCCCATCTATGTACGCAGCCTCTCCAGGGATTCCAGTTAGAAACACGACAAATAACAAGGACTTAACTTTCACTCTGGCCATCACAGGCCCTGAGGACCACCAGGCTGGGACTTTGCCTCTCTCCCACAAAAGTCACCTCCAAGAACCTTAAGACTAGAGCATGGCTGTGTCTCCAGGACCTACCAGGGTCCCGGGCATTCTGAGGCTATACCCTAAATGCATGTTACCTAAACAAGGTCTCTGCTTGTAGCTCTGTAAAATTCAATAGTTCTAGCAATCACTTGTCGACTGCTTTCCTACCAGCCTCCAGAACATGGCGGAACTGACTTTCAGCTGCTAATTTGGTTTTCCTTTTTGCAACGTGCCTCAGCTGATTTAGTACATGGTCTTTACCCCTTACCCTTCCTTGGTGCCCACAGTCCTGCCACACAACAAAAAGTGTATGATGGAAGGAGGGAGGAAGCAACGTAACACAAGGACCATCCTGGAGAGCAGAATTGGGTAAAGGAGGCCATGGAGTAGGCAGGGGAAGGGCATGAAAGTTACAGTAGGGAGGGATAGTAAAGAATTAATAAACAGCCAAAACAGAGGTAGAATCACACCTACTCATTGAAAAATACATTTCCTGGACACTTGGAGAGTGCAAAGCTTTGTGTTGGACAAACCCCATGAGTCACAGGGAAGAGTTTTCACTTCCTGGCCAAGGACCCACAACGTTCCTGTCAGCTTCCCCAGAGAAGCATAATCCCAGGTTAAGAACAGTAATAATACTAATAATAGCAGCCCAGAGTGCCACATGGACAATACAAGCCTGGAGATGAGGATGCAGAGCTGGAGAGAGGGGCCCAAAGGAGGCGTGGGTGTCACACCTGAAACCAGCAGCCTACTGCCCAGTTGCCCTGCCCTACACATTCTGCACAGAAGCCAACCAATGGCCCTCATGGTTTTAGAAATTGGGTCTCAAAACATCCTTTCCAACTCTCTGCTGCTTCAACAGCAGCTGGCAAGCTCCTCAATAGCCAGGTGATGGTGACTGTCTTCAATCCATGGGAGAATTCTTGGGCTTCTTAGTGCCTAGCAGATGCCAGGCATTCTAGGAGATGAGAAGCACATAAGTGAGAAGTCACAGTTGCCATGTCTTCAAAGAATTCACCTTCTAAGGGAGGAGACCAACAAGTGAAGTGGTTATTTTATTACATCTGAGATGTCTTAGGATAGGACAGAAAAAGTAAGCCATCACTTATATGGAGTGGTACACATCCTGTTCCCAGGAAATCAGCTGCAGTGTTGAAGGTTACCACCTTGTAAGGGAATTGATTCCTCTGTATGTCATGAATTGCTTATCTTACAGTATAGTACTCCCACAAACAGCATGCTTAACTGCCTCCGTGGAAAACAACAACCAGAAGTACCCTGGGTGGGAAGAACTGGATGAAAAGATGGCCTTTGAGAACATTGTACAGATGAGATACAACCATCCTGCACGAACCACCATTCCTTCATTCTTCATTTTTAATATGCATTGATTAAGCACCTACTGTTTGCAACTCACTGAGATTTAAGACAAATCTAATCCAGGTCTACCAGAGCCTTGTACAGGAAACAGTAAGCAAAGAAACACTTTTGCTAGAGGGGTATATAGGCTATTCAGGTATCTAGGCACCTACTTTAAAACAATGCTGTGGCTGGATGTGGTGGCTCACACCTGTAATTCTAACACTCTGGGAGACTAAGACAGGTGGATTGCTTAAACTCCACAGTTCAAGAACACCTTGAGAAAGAGTGAGACCTCATCTCTACTCAAAATAGAAAAATCAGCAGGGCATCGTGGCGGGCAAGTGTAATCCCAGCTACTTGGGAGGCTGGGACAAGAGGATTTCTTGAACCCAAGAGTTTGGGGTTGCTATGATCTATGATGCCACGGCATTCAACCCAAGTTGACAGAGTAAGACTCTGTTGCAAAAAAAAATAAAAAGATAGATGGATAACAAAATAATGATTGTAATGAGGACAAACCACAAGTTCTAAATGGCACATTGCTTTTGGTGTTTTTTGTTAGCATTCCTCAAACAACACCATAAACATATACAGGGCTGCTCAGCAAAAAAAAGGACGGAATTCTTTCTTGGGAAAGCTAACAGCTTGAAGATCTTTCTTCTTCTTCTTTTTAATCTGATTTTCTACAACATCACAGCATGCTCTACAATCTTCCGTGAAGCAGTTAACTGTAGGGGGAAAATAAGTTGAATATTTCTTGGAAAACACTGTCCATTTCTACCTGCTAATGCACCATCTAAAATGACCATTTATATGCACACTCATTTACCTGATGCATAATACTTAACTCGAAAATTATCACTAAGAGGTATTGCCAGTGCCAGCATTTTGAGCACAGAGCTTTGGTGCGAATGCTAAAGCGTTTCTACAGATAATGAAGCACTCAACAAAGTGCCCTTTGTTAGACAATAAAAATAATTGATTTCAAAAGCCATCAAATGGTGATGAACAAATACATTTTATAGCAAAGCAGTTGTAGATTTTTGGGTAAACTCATATATCACTACAATAGGTTTGTTTTGCCTTTTGGTTCTTGTTTTTTTTTTTTTTTTTTTAATCACAATCTACTCAATATTCTCCACCTATCGCTTGTCTTCATTTTTTTTTATTAATAATAAAAGAGCAACTGCTGTTTATGGGAGGTTTCTTTGTTCCAGGATGGGGCTAAGCAGTTTGCACTCATTGTCTTATTGAATCTTCACATCTTTTTATGAGGTAGGTTCTATCATTCTATCCTGTTCTATGGAGTGATGGGTGCTGGTCTGATTTGTGTGGCACTGGTGCAACTGTGCAAGCTGAGGGGCTGGTATGTGTGTGTTATCTCCTTTTTACACAAAAGGACACCAAAACCTACAAAAGTAAACAGACTCATCCAAGGTGACATATTTGCCAAGTGGTAATAACCAATTGCAAAGAAAAAGTCCATAACAATTCCCTCCCTTTCTTTGTGTAACTATATAGCTCTTCTCATCTGAAGGTAGAGTCACTTTTGCCTTGCATCTGAACTAGCCTTGGGCTTTGCTTTGACCAATACAAATTGTCAGAAACATTACTGCACCAGTTCTGAGGCTTGAAATGTCTTGTGCTTTCCTGTGCACTCTCTCTCTCCTGCCTCTGCTGGGAGAACAAGCCCACGCTAGACTGTTGGGTGATAGGAGACATGTGGCCCAGCCACCCCCAACCACTCCAAGTAACAACCTGCCAAGTCGTTAGTGCAAAGTTGTTAATTGTTGTAGTGCAAAGCTGCCTAGCTAACCATCGGCCCACTGCAAAAGCAGGCAAGAACCCTGATGCCATAGAATCATGAGCTAAATAATGGTGGTTTGTTACACAGCAGCAGCTAGTGGATACAACTGCCCTTGCAAAGACAAAGTTCAGATAGTTGAGCTGTCTTAACTTATGGGTTTTTTCATTTGTTACAGTAAAATTAGAATTACTTTGTAATTAAAAAATTGAAGTTGGGAATGACAGAGTTAAAGTAACACTAAAAGACAAACCCATGTAATTATTTGATTAAAACATTCAGTAGGGATCAATTATTCCTATGTGGGTGTTTTATTCTCAGATCCTACCACCGTTTCAGAAGCCGGGGTTTCTCTCTAGGATTTACCATCACTGTTGCCTGGCTTCTCTCTGCCACCCTCTTCCTGTACGGAATGACTGCACACACTCTGGCTACAGGTTCAATTTGAGTTCTGAAAATATAATGAGCATGAACAACCCTCTGTGTCATTTACATACAGAACATTTTTAATTAACATTGCATTAGCCCAATATTCTCCAAACCTTATTCATTTACATATCCCTTTCACAATCTTTGCTAATCTGCAAACTACCTATATTGTTATTTACTGAATATGTCTCCTTAAATGAAATTCAAATTGACTCCCATTTTTTTTTTACATTGCCTAATCCGAAGTGATAATAACCATGAGATCATTTGTTCTATAAAGTAGTTATATTTTTTTCTACATAACTCAAAATAAAAACGTATGTATTCCTCCAGGTACCATTTAAAATCATCCTTCTTGCTACCCTCCAAGAAATACTGTTTCATCCATATCTGAGGGCCTTTAATGCTTTACTTTTGAATATCAGCTATACAGAGAGGGCAAAGGTGCTCTGATGGTGAGGATAGCCTCACTGGTCATTTACTGTAGCAATGCCTGCCATCTGAAGAGTCAAGTGCAAGTGTTCTAACCCTTGGCCCAATGGGAAGACACTATTTTCTTTGTCCCCACTGAGTTTTCGAGTCCTTTCAGCCCTTGTGAGTTGAATAAGCAACCTGAGGTTGGGCACTGTAAATATCACCAGGCCCTTAGATGGCTTTGAGCCTGTGAAACTGGTCATTCTCATCCTTGCGGTCTAGAAGATAAATGTGCCAAAGGTGTTAGACTATTTCCAATGCCCCACAGCATTCCTGAATACTTTTGATCCTCAACATAAGCTTTTAAGTAGGAGGATTTAAAGCCATTGCTCCTGTGTCATTTACAAACTCAAGACTCAAACCATGACCCTCTGGGACAAAGAAGTGTACCTTATCTAAGCAGGTAGCTGCAAGCCCACAATAAATCAGCCTCCAGCTTTGAAAACATATTCTTGCCCTTTCAATTATTGCCCACAAACAATATCAAGAAAATGCCATAAACAGAACAAATCTTACCTTAGTCACAGCACTGGATAAAATGTTCTGTGGTTTCTTTGAGAATAAAGCAGGACACTCAGGTGAATTACTAATAGCTAAAAATCACCTTTGCCAGGAATTATTGACTAAGAGGTCAGTGTGTACAAGAACAGTCATAGCCCAGTTGTGTTAGCGTGAAAAACACGAGTGCAAATCTCCCCCCGATTAAATCCCAGTTCTGCCTAAGTGTCTTGGGTAAATGGTTTAGATCCTTTCATGTTATCAGTTATTTAATTTCTCCATGTATATATCGGGTACTATTGGTGGTTACCTTGTTGGGATTTTGTGAGGATTAAATGAGCTGATGTGTTCAAAATTCTTAGAACAAGACCTCAAATGTGCTAAGTATTTAACTCTAGCTATTATGGCCATTGGCAATTCTAATCTTTTTTTTAAATAAACATTAATATAAGAGGTCCACATTGGATGCCATAGACTCCGCCCAGACCCACACATTTTCCAGTTTCTTGAAGGAAGGCATGTGGATCACACAGTTAAGGGAATGGGTTAAATAAAGCTGAGAGCTCATACAACAGACTCCAGAAGGAAATGTCCAAGGTACTTTGACGAGTGGAAACCTGGGTACAGAGCCTTGTTTAGCAAGGATAAAAGTAAAGTCTTGCATGAGCAAACACAATTGTGCAAGGAAAGTACTGCTTCCTAGAGTGTAGTTCACCTACAGTAGCTGATGTGCATTACTTGGCTAACAGAGCAGTGAAATAAACACCAGAATTTTACCCAAAAACAACATGGACGTCTCTTTTCCTGGGAAGGATATACCATACTCCTCACGTCTGGTTTACTGTTCTTGGTTCTTGATACCACTTTTTATTGGTGATGGTTTTTTGTTTGTTTGTTTTGGGAGAAGCTTGTTTTTTATTTAAAATGAGTCCTGCTCTGTTGCCCAGGTTGGAGTGCAGTGGTATCATCACAGCTCACAGCACCCTCAAACTCTTGCCTCAGCCTCCCAAGTAGCCAGGACTTTCAGGCACCTGCCACCATCCCCAGCTGATTTTTCTGTTTTTTTCTAGAGACAGAGTCTCACTGTTGCTCAGACTGGTCTCGAACTCTTGACTGACCTCAAGCAATCCGTCCACCATGACTTCCAAGAGGGTTAGGCTTGGTACCACATTTTAAGAAGGCATAAGATGAACAGCAGGCTGGAAAAAAGTGCAGAAACTGAGTCACCTGAGAAATGGCACAAGATCTTGTGGAGAGCTCTGCTGAATAAGAGAACCCAGTGGGTCAATGCATCTGAACACCTACCATGCATACCAGGCTGTGTCCTGAGCACCAGGATAGCACAGTGAACAAGACAGACACCTCGGCCCTTGCTGAGCTTACATCCCAGTGTGGGGGGCAATAGGACAAATGCGTAATCCAAGAAACACCACAAATGACTTCCAGCTCTGAAAAGTGCAGTGAGGAAGATGAAATAGCTTATGCGATGCCTTTCTAAGGAGACAACCCCAAGTGGAAGCAATCCCAAGAGGATTAGATGGAAATGAGACCAAAACAGCACGTTTGGTGGAAAGCATTTATCAGAACACAGCCAAAGCTCTAATAGCTGCTGGCATCAGAACAATAACACAAGCAGACACTAGTTCAAACACTCTGCTGTGGTCATGTAGGAACCCTTATGACCCCAGTTTACAGATGAGGACATTGAGGCACAGGGTGCTGAGTAAGTTGCCTCCAATCACACACACTAAGCTTGTGAGATTCAGGTTCTGGACTAGGCAGCCTGGCCCCAAAGCCTGGGCTCCTGCACACCCCTTTGTAAGTACCAGGGGGTTATCTCGTAGAAAGGAAGTGTCTGTGTTCTGAGATGGGCCAGAAGGCAGAGATAGAATCAAAGTTTGAAAGTTTCTTTAAGGTCTTAAAACAAACTTCATGATGGTCACTGGACATGTGACATGTCCCCTGCACCTTCCTGGGCACTATGTCATAAACCAGACCAGATTTGCAGCAGGTGGGCTGCATTCCTGAGACACAGAGTTCTCTCACCACGAGCAATGGTTTTCATCCTTACTCTGTTTGAAATTTCCCTCTCCCTTCACTGACCTTGTTGTGTATATCAGGAACATCTGATCTTGAAAAGGATCTACATGTGATAAAGGAAAAATGAAAGGTTTGACTTAGTGCCTCGCCACACAGAAATGGTATTGAAATGCTACAGGAGTTGAACTTCTGAGAAATGATCTATTTGCAAGTTGAAGAAAAGATATAATACTTCACATACACAAGGCCTGGCGTGAAAAAGACTTGCTTACACACAAACACACACACACCCTTTGCTACTTCTCTACAAAATGCACTTCCTCGACACCTCATGTCCTGCCAACTCTTCTAGCTGCCTTTCCATCTTCAATAACATTAGGCGGAATGCAATGCTCTGAAAAGAACTGCTGAGCTACCTGGAATTGGTGATAAAAATTCTAGGAAGACAATGAACTTGAGGCCAATAACAACAAAAATAATGGTAGCTAACAATTATTGAGCAGAATAATTGCTACTATCCTAAGTATTCCATCCAGAGTCTGGTACTTTTATCATCCCCAATTTAGAAATTAGGAAAATATGTAACTTCAGTGCAAAAAAATTTTTAAAAAAAGAATATTCTATTTTCTGGTGAGACAAGAGATGGTCCAGTCATGAACATTAAACTTTGTTGTTCTCTCCCAACTCCCGTGGATATTTTAAGAACTCTGAAACTAATATTAAAGAAGTGTTTTAAAAATTAATATATCAGTCTTTACCAGGTACTTAATCTATACCTCGTATTGTGGGAGGTGCCTTAGCTTTGCAACAACAATCCCATCAGGTCACCCAAAGCAGAACAGGTGCCCCCAGGGCCTACCTCAGTGCCTTCCACAGAGTGGTTTGTCAGGAAATGCCCGCTGGTTGATGGGCGTCCATCCTCTGCACCAGCCTTGGGCTGGGCAGATGGCAGTAAGGATGCCGTTCTTCTGTCTGGTGACAGTTCCCCTCCTCATTTGCAACTACCTCTTTGTCAGTCGAAGCCAACCTGAAGTTACATTCTGTTCCAAGTCATAGAGTGAGATACTAAAATCCCAATGCAGCTCAAAGACAGTGCAACTAAAATCACTCTCTATGGTCAAGAAATAGCTTTCCCCAGAACAGAAATGACAGGGAAGAAAAAGAGTGATGCAAAGAGGTAGAGAAAGAAGGAAAATAGACGAAAGAAGTATAAGGAAGAAAAATGAAGGAGAGAAATAGTAGAACTGTGTCCTACGCCCATCCCCGGCTTGCTGATACTGCCAGCGTGGTACAAGGCACTGTTTTCGGGGAAGAGGATTTCGTTCACAGTCTAACAGGTGTAGCAGCTTAATTATTATTTTAACAGTGTGTTCCAGAAAAGCACAGACACTGATCTGTACAATTACTTTCCTCAAATATAGGCACTTGCCTCTGTTTTCACACATATAAAATGAAATCATCAGATGTACCAAATGTTGACATTTTCCCTCATGAAATACCAGATCTTTCCTGAAACTTGGATAATTATGTCCTTCACCACCCTCCAGAAGAAAAAAAAATTCAAAAAAAAAAAAAACCTGTCACAATATAATTCCAAAATCATTAAAATTCTCAAGTCATACATGAGAAACAGAGAGGTGAATGATTTTTCTTATCTTAAAACTAAAGACTAAATCAGACTCCTACTTACAAAGCAAACCCTAGAATTTTCCCAAAGAGCTCAGATGAGCAGCCTCCTGTACCCCAGAAATGCTCATCTATAAAATTGCAGTATCTTGAACACAGGTGATCAAGGGGGAACCTTGGTCCCTTCTGAAGGGTAGAGACGTGGTGTTGTATTTCTACCCCCACCAGACCAAGAAGCAAGGCAGAGCCCCCGCTGGCTTTTAGTTGAAAGATTAAGTTCTTTCTATGGGTGATTTATTGCATGTTTATAGCTGGGAAGAACAGGTTTTCTGTCTGTTTGTAGAGAATATTGTTTTCTTTCAGGGATTTAGAATTTTCCCTTTTTTTCATTCCTAAAAGCATTGGAGGTATGAAGAATCATCCCTGGGTCAGATTCTATTTATAGATATTGGAGGAAGGGGAGGGAAAGATTTCTTAAGCCAATCTTTGGATACTCGTGTACGGCAAGTTCTATTTGAACATTTATCAATGTGCGGTTCATTGATGATACCTCTGCCCAACATGTCAATTATTGGCCATACAGACTGTGGGCTGACTGGAGATTTCAGCCCTATACGAGGCAAAGAGAGGGTGGGGAAAAGAGGAGGGGAAGGAAAAATACCAAAAAAGCAAGAGGGAGATAAGAGATACAGAGAGAAAGACATTGAAACAGAGACAGAGGCGTAGGGCCAAGTTTCCCAAATGTCGCAGAGTCCAAAGAGGACCCTTTCAGGAATCCATTAAGTCAAGCAACTTCCAGTAGGTTGGACTTTGAATAACTCCACCTGCTCCAGCTGCGCCTGCCTGTGAGGCAGAGTCACTCAATCTCGTAAAAACAATTGGCTCTTCTGGATCAGACCACCTGGGTTCAAATCCATAGCGTGCCCCTTCCTCAGGGTGTGACCTTGGGCAGTTTGTTCACACTCTCTGAGTCTCCCTGCCCTTCTCTGCAAATCCAGCCTCCCTAACAGGTTGTTGGGATGATTAATTGGGTATGAATTCAGGTAAAGGGCTTAAAGCGGGGCCTGGCAGGGGGTAAGAAAGGCTCAATAAGCTTCCTGCTGCTACTACTCACACTTGATTCTGGCAGAATAGCCTCTGAAGGAGGGGTGCAAAGAGGGGAGTACCCAACCAGAGCAGGTGCCCCTCTGCCTGGGGCCATGATGGCTCCTTTAACCAGTTCAGTGCCACTGAACTTCAGGCAAAGCTGCCTGAGAATAGCTAATTGACAAAGAAAAATTGTGTCCCTGCTGTGCCCATTGAGATGGCTTCCAAAGGCACTGGAAGCCAGAGGTGCTTTTCCCAATGAGCATCTGTTTGTAGAAAAACTTTGTGTACCTTTTCTTTAAATTTGCTTTTTTAAAATCAGACTTCGCACTTCCTCCAGAGAAGAACCACTCCAATGCAGCTCCCATGGCCTCCTTAGGGACTTACGGCTTTTGAGGCAACAAGATGCCATGAGTATTGGTCCCCATTGGCTATGCACCTGAAGATGGTGTCACTTGTCATCTGCAAATGTCTTCACTGGCCCAACATAATGACAGTGGTGGTGGCAATGTAATGACAATGGTATTTCTCTTTTTTTTTTCGTCTGTTGTAAGTAAATGCTGTTTTAATATACCTTTAACGAACTTAGCTATAGTATGGCTGTACATTATGGCTTATATACATAGTCTCAAATACAGAAATTAATTATTTCATAAGCAAGTTTTTAGCATAATACAAGCAAACAAAAATAGATTATTTAACGCAATATTTAATGTTCCATGTTCCTGACTTTTACAGTTCCATGAATGAAGGTAGAAAGTCATGGCTTTATAACATTAAATACACCATGTGTGGATATACAGTGATAGCTAATATTAGAGTGAGCATAATGGTTTACTGTTCTACACTTTTGGAAATATGCCTTGATCCTGATTGAAACTCTATATTACATAAGAATTCTTAAGACTTCCTTAGAGTCATAGAAGATAAAAAGTATATTATTTAACAAGATAAAAATTCTTCCTATTCATATGTCTTAAAGGAGGCATTATCAGTCTTCTAAGACAAAATCATATACATGTTCATTTATTGGGCAACATGACAATGGTATTTCTCTATGTTCTTCACCCCGATCATCTCATTTACTTCTCATCATCGCTTGATGAGGTGGGAAGTCTTTTTTACACCCATTACATAGATGAGGAAACTGAGGTGCTTAGGAATTAGGTAATTTGCCCAGTCACACAGCTAGTAAGTGCTGACTCTAGAATCTTCACTCTTAAGTGCCTATAAAGTTATCGAAAAAGCCAATAACTGATGTGAATTTTAGGGATACCATTTTTTGGTCCTGGCTCTCCCACCAACTACTTTTTTATCTATTCAACCCAACCTGGCTTAGACTGCTGCACATTTGGTTTCAAAATCTTCTTGTAACAAAGAGAAGCTTTTACTTACATTAGAGGTTTGATAAGTCCCTCCCAGATCTGCAATTACATGAATGATTTATTCACTCATTCATCTAGCCAACCATAGTTGAGGATTAAACACCTGCTATAATACAGGCATGTACTGGTCCATATGCAACAGAGACAAAAAGCATAGGAATGTTCCCCACCTTCGTGCAGCTAGCTGAGAGTCAGTCCCACAGGGGAGATGATGTTGAGTACACACCAGTAAATATGTTACATAATAAAATGGTTTTGATATAAAGGACAAGTGTTAAGGTCCCTTGAAAGTGAATAACATAAAGGATCTGATTGGCACTGGAGGATCTTTTGAGGATGAGGTATTTAAATTAAGGTCTGCAGGATAAGTAGAAGTTGGCTGATTAAAGCATTCAAGAAAAGGTCTTCTGGGTTGAGGAGACAGCATATGCAAAGGCCCAAAATGGGAAAGAACACAGTGTGTTCCAGGGACTGAGAAAAAGCAACGCAGCTAAGATACTGTGAGTTGGGAAGGAAGGCGGGACCAGACAGAGCTGAGGGCAGGCAGGTGCTGGATCATCTGTGTCTGTCCACCCATGTCCTGTCTTAGGGCTACCTTAGAATTCTGAACATTAGAGATGCCCTCCCCATCCCATGGCCCAGGCCTCCATCTCATCAGCAGGCTTTTCCCCAAAGAAATGGAAAGTGAGTTTGGAGCTCAGGCAAAAGCACTAACTCTTTCAGAACCCCCAGGCACATTGTGAGCGTGTGGAATAGCATGGAAGTATTGGGCTTTGAAAACATTTACCTGGATCATTCTCCTCATGGACAAAGACAGGCCTGAAGGGAAAAGAAATTAGACAGCTCTCTGGATAATTCAAGTAAAGGCTCCAGTGTGAACTCAGAACCTGATCTAACTACCTCACACCCATTAGGATGGCTACTATCAAAAAAAAAAACCCAGAAAATGACAATATCAGCTAAATCGTGGAGAAATCGGAACCCTTGTACACTGTTGATGGGAATGTAAATTGGTGCCTCAGGATTGAAAAACAGTATGGCAGTTCTTGAAAATATTAGAAGCCATTGGATATATACCCAAAATAATTCAAGGCAAGGTCTTGGAAATATGTTTTTCGATCCATATTCATGACAGCACATATAGCTCAAATGTGACTGCAACCCCAGTGTCCATCAACTGATGAATGGATACTCGAACTGTTATGTATCCATACAGCAGGATATTATCCTTAAAAACAAAGGGAATTCTGACATACGATAAAACATAGATGAACTTTGAGGACATTATGCTAAGTGAATAAGCCAGTGACACACACACACACAAAAATACAAGCTACTTAGAGTAGTCACAATCATGAAGACAGAAAATGTAATGATGGATACTAGGGGTTGGGGTAGGAAAAGTGTGGAATGGGAATTCTTTTTTAATAGGCATAGAGTTTCAGTTTTACAAGATGAAAAATGTTCTGGAGATGGATGGTGGTGATGGTTGTATAAAAGTATGGCTATATTTAATACCTCTGAACCACTTAAGAATCGTTAGGAGGGTAACTTTTATGTTATATGCATTTTATCATAAGAAAAAAAGGGGGCAGCGGATTTGAATGATCCTGAAACAGATAACTGACTTCTCCATTTTACTTTGCACATGCAGACAGAACAATAAACCCATCAAGAGGCTCCCCTGCACCTTGAGAAGGCTCTAAGTGTTTTAGCTCAACCTCTGGCAAGATTATGAAAAGGGAAGCACTTTCCAACTGTCCTCTTCAGACTTTCTGGCTGTTCTCCTGTCACCTCTTCCATGAAGCCTTCCCTACTTGTCTCTGCTACTAGTAAGAACCCCACCACCACTTTGGCCACCCACGGCTCTTGCATCTCTCCTGGCACCTGTCACTATCTTACCGTGACTTATACTCACAATTTGTTCATGAGGCTAGAAGCTCCTTGAGAACTGAGGCCAACAGCAGGTAAGGTCTGAGCACTGGAACATTTACTTTCCATGTATTTGGTTGAATGAACTTCATCATGTGCAGCCCTAACTCTCTTTCACTGCCACGAAGCCCCTCAGTGTCCATACCAAAGGGACACTGCCCTGAGCTCCCCCCTCCAAAGGATTTCACGTAGCGACACCAAGCCTGCCACTGTGTCCAGATGTCCTTCTCCTAGCACCTGCTCTGTAGCCCATTCCTGTAAGAATCTGCCAGCTCCCACTAGGTAACAAGGATGGGAACTGGTTGTTCCAATAAACAAATTCTTGAAAACATGGTACCTAGCTAAGTAGGTTCTCGCCCAGCTACTACGATGTCTTAACCCAAGTGAAATGCCCAGAGTTCCAAAATATCTCTGAGAATGGTAACCCCGGGTCAGTAGTGGGCTTCTTTGCTGTAAGCCAGTCTGTGGCACAATCAGAACACACTGGTGGCCACCAATTCTACCCACAGATACAATAGGCCTTTAAATCATCCAAAGAAAATAATAAAAATTGTATGTGTTCTTTTTTCTACCCCTAAAAACTCTCAGATTCTAATATTTTTGAAACCCTATAAACTAGGTTTTATTAGTCTCGCTTTACAAAGAGGGAAAAGTCACAAAGTCTAAGAGATGCGGTGACTTCTCCCACACCAGTTATAATAGCACTGAAGGTGGGATTCAGCCGTGGGTCTCTGTGGTTTGGACTCTTACAAACTCTGCCACTTCCCTCCTCCAAAAAGAAAGGGCAAACTCCAGCCAGTGCTCATCTCCTTCTGTCCTCAAGCTCCGCACACTTCCTGCTGCTGGGGGAAAGTGAACAGCAGCTACAGCTCCCTCAAGAGGAAGACAGCCCGTCCCTCATTAGAAAAAGTCTCAAAGGAAAAGAGTGGAGGATCCTGCCCGGCTCCTGGAGACAGCCCCCTCCTGGAAAACAGGGCCACTCAGTGGATCCCATGAGCTAAAACCACACAGCTGCTGGTGAAGCAAGCTGGGCTCCTCTGTTTAGGCTCACCCCGGACAGCAGGCAGCGCCCAGCATCCTCAACACAAACCTGTGACATTAACAAGGCATTAAAAAGTTATATGACCCTGCCCCCGTGATGAATTGAGCTATATGTGTTCTCTGAGCAGAAGTTACAACTCATCTAAATGAGGTCGATGTCAGCTTGGACACAAATGCGAGAAGAGAAATAGAGTCCATGAGGACCCAGGTGCCAAGTGAGGTATTTTACATAACTGATCTCTGAACTGCCTTCAGCGGGATGCATTCACTGGAGTCTTGTGTACAAAGGTAAACTGAGGCGCGGGGGGGAGATCTGCAAAGCATTACATGGCTAGAGAATGACAGGCTTTGGAGCCAGGCCCGCGTCTGTCTAGCTCCCAGACTGATGCTTTTTCCATTATACGATAACGTGTCACTTCCGTGTGTTTTCTGGGCTGCACTGGTTGTGATTTCCAGCTGTTCAGATGGACTGCACACTTGGACATCCACCAGAAAGCAGGTCCTGTGTCTCTAGCAATCCACATAAACGCTAGGCCAAATTACAACCGCCTTTTTAACATGATAACTTATGAATCTTGAGTATTGGGGCTTTAAAAAAAAAAAAAAAATGTGAAAGAAATGAAAGAAAGAAAAGGAGAAAGGCAAGAAGTAATTTCACCTCGCAGAGGAGGCCTGTGTGATTAGGACGAGTGTGGGTGGCCGCAGCTGGCACAGATATAATCACAGCCCATCATGAGAACAATAAGAGCATAACTCCAACTTCTGAAGAGTGCCATTCATTCATTCAACCTTTTTTTTTTCTCTTTTTTTTTTTTTGTGAGTGCCTCATTTGAACATAGCAAAGCACTGTGGGAGTGAGACAGGAGCAAAAAGCCCGGGCCCAACCCTTAGGGAGTACCCCACACTCCCATTCAGCGCTCCCAGAAGGAGACAGTGTGCAACCGTGCTGAGGAATACGAAATCCTTCAGCCACACCTGGCCAGACACCACGCGAGTGAACTTTCATCTCCTGCCCCTAAGCTTCCACGTTTGAACCATAGCCCCCCTGGTATTTGTTCCTCATTTTCCTGGTTGTTTTCTTTTGTATTCTCCTACTCCTATTTTTTAGGAGTAGAATATGCAACAAAGTAGGAAAAACATTGTCCTAGAGATAAAAGAACGATGTCCCATCCCAGCTCTGGACACCTCTAGCTTGGTGATCTGGGACCAGTCCTCAAGCTTCCCTGAGCTTCCATTCACTTACTGGTAAAAGGGGGTTACAATCCCTGGCTCAAGGGTTATATGATGATTCATTGAAATACTCCTATGTGAAAGTCTACCGAAAACAGTAAACAGCTGGGAAAATGTGGGTGTTACGGCCAGCGCTAAGCGTTATTAGATTATTATGTTAATAGTTAAGATGTAGCTGAACAGAAAACCCAGCCAATTGGCCATTATTCCTTTTGGTTTTCCTTGGGCAAAGCTGGCTAAGCAGAAAGGAAAAAGGCAAGATAAAGAACAGCACTTTGTGGCTTCCTCCCCCAGAAGGACAGCATTGTAAGTGTGCCGTGAATAAAGAGTGTAAATTATATTCAGCATGATATAAGTAATGACATATCAATTAACTGTGTCAACAAGGTCTAAAAATATGCAAATTACTGTACTTCAATTAGAAAAATCTACATCCTTAGAGAATATTGTAAATCAGGAAATTTGGGAGACATTAAGAGTAATCAGAGGGGGAAAGCATGTACTTTTTGCCGTATCCTATTTTTATACATACATAATGAAATAATTATAGCTACACTATATTTGTGCCTCTGCAAAAATATTAGAATCTTAAGATCTTTACAATGATAAGTTAAATCTGTATTATGTTTTCAGACAACATTAATTATAAGAAAAAGAAATCTATTATCATTCAATATAAGTAAGTTGAAACTAATTTGGACATGTAAATTAGCAATGTTGTTTTTCCCAGTGCCAGAACATTCGAAAAGAGAAACCAACAAGAGATGGCTAGATCAATTACCGAGTCCAGGAATGTAAAAGCATTCGGGTATTTAAGCTGTAATGCAAATTTAAGGACGTTTAATAACTTTTCTCCCAAATATTAAATTATTTGGGGTGCTCATTTTTTAAAAAGACCTCCTGGTTTTGTCTAAAATGCACTAATCTATCTGTTTGGGATGGATTCACCTTTAGCTATCCCCTGGCTGTAATTCACAAGGAAAGAGCGGGAGGCCCAGGCCAAGAATGGGAAGGTGGTGCCTTGGCAGTTTTCAATCACTCAGATCTCACCACGGCAACAAAGAGGTACTTCTGCTCTGAAGCTCAATTGCATGAGAGATGCCAAGAAAGAGGGATACACACTCAGATGCACAGCAGGTCACCTCTCCCTGGCCTTCCCCAGAAGTGCAACCTGGCAGGAAAACATCTGGCAATGAGACCCCTGAGCACTGATCCCCTTTACCCTTATTAATTACAAGCTACTACCCAAACAACACTTCATCAGGACCTGAGAATTCTGACTCCAGAAGGTACTTCCCTAAATTCCCCCTCCCTGTCCTTTCCATACACAGGGATGTCATTCATTATTTCAGCACCAAGAGAGTTCAATGATAACTTTGTAAAAATAAATAAATAAATAAACTACCCCTAAAGAATCCAGGCCAAATCAATGACCTTCTGGAAGCCCAGGAGAGTCTGACTGCTTCCCATGTCCCCTCTGATCTGGGAGCTCCGTTAGGACGGGCACTGTGCCTTTTCTCTGTGCTTCACAGTCAAGCTCAGTCTTGACTACAAAGCAAGACACTCAGTCTTGATCACACCAATAAATAAGAAGAAGCAAGAACTACAGTAAATGGAGAAGAAGCAACTGATTATGAGGAAGAATGTATTTCCTTAGTGCCACGTGTGGGAACTTCCATTAAAGCAGCCAGCGCTGATTCAACTCAATTCTTAGTTGGTCCAATTAAAGAACCAGAGTTAGAGCTGGTTGAATGAAAAATGGGAGAGAAGGTGTTTAACTTCTCACCTTAGCATCCTCTTTCTGTTCCCTGTGCTCTCCCTATCTGCCCGCTTCCAAATCTGCTTCTCTAGAAAACCCCCGATAAGATGGTTTACCAGGTCAGGGTTTACCCCCAGCACCCTTCAAGGGAGTTTTGTGTTGAACATGGAATGAAATGGTATGCCAAAAAAACTGACATGAACACAGACATTTCAGACACCAATGCCCAAGTGTATTTTAGGGACCAAGGCTCATTTCTATTCCCCCTTAAAATACCACAGCCCCCTCCCACACACACACATCAGGAAACCATTCATTCTGCCTCTTTGAATGTTGCCTCTGATGGGTGCAGATTTTTTTTTAAATAAGGCTATATGAAATGTTTTATTTTTATTTCAGAATATTATGGGGGTACAAACATTTTGCTTATGTAAATCACTGTTGTACAGTTTGAATCAAAGTCGTAAGTGTGTCCATTGCCCAGACAGTGCACTCTGCACCTGTTGGGTGTGACGTTCCCCATCCTCTCCTCCCCACTCCCACCTGCTTCGTTTCCAGTGGGTGTTACTTCCATATGTGATGGCACATTATGTGTCCATCAGTTACCTCCATTTTAATGGTGAGGACATGTGCTGTTGTTTTCCTTTCTGGTGATATTTCACTTAGAAGAATGGTCTCCAGATCCATCCAGGTTAACACAAGAGGCATTTGCTTTTAAAGTAACTGCTTTCTTCATGGTGGTAACGGAGCAAAACAGAGATTGTTAATGCAGCTGGAAAAAGGCTAATTTGCAGCTTTGTAAATTAATACCAACCAACCAAAATCTTTTCCGGTATACTCTCTCCTCTGAAATAGAGACTATGGTAAGCTATCAAGATTGAAAATTAGCATGTTTCCTAGTTTTCTCAATATAAGTCCGAGCCCATAATAGACTAATAGCTAAGCTATCCAATGGTCGTCCTATATAACCACAAGTCGACTTTAATCCTGGCAGGTCCAACCTGCAACCTACAGGCTGGGTGCTGATTTTGTGAGAAATTTTTTGCTCATCTGTAGTGTCAGGTAGCAGAAAAAGTATGTGGGAACCTTTTTTTGTTAATCAGTTTTCATTAGTGTTTGTGTATTTCCTGTGTGGCCTAAGACAACTCTTCTGCTTCCCAAATGTGGCAGAAAAGAAAGAAGGTTGGACTCCCCTGCCTTAATCTATCCCTCTATACATACTGTATATGTGTGTGAGAAAAATGTATATGTATATGATATATGTACATATAAAAATGTATGAGTATATGTCTGTGAGTACACACATATACTCCACAGAGATATAGTTATGGACATTGATACTGCCAATGAATAGAGTACGTATATGGAAATAGTTAAGAGCAGAGACTTATACTTGCCTTATATAGACTAGAGTTCAAATCCCAGATCTGCTAACTAATATCATTTTGGACAACATATTTAAATTCTCTAAACCTCACTTTCTTTAGATGAAAGGATGATAATTGTACCCATAGGGCTATGGTGAAGGTTAAATGAGATGATACTAATAAAAACCCTAACATGCTTGGTGACACAAAGTAGCCCTCAAATGACTACGTTATCAATCTCCCCAATGCTATCAGGTCTGCTGGAAGTTTTCACTATGCAAGTGAGTTTGTAGACTGATATCTTTTACAAGCTAACACTTACCTTGATTTTTGGTGGGCATGCCGGTCCCACTTTACAGCTGTAAGTAATTCATCTCCCTGACTTGTTTAACAATTAAAGGAAGTAAATACTTGGGCCAGATTTGCTTAATCAAATGAATTTCCAGAAAAATGAGAACATCAAACAGCAAGTAGGATTGAAAATAGCAATTTTAAGACCATGCATTCAATACTTGTTCGTTATACAAGCCATCACGATGGGGTCATGCTCTTTTCTCTGTATTATCAATTAATCCATATTTTTTTCTTGCCCATACTCTAGGATTTATTGTAAGAGAACCAGGATCACATGTAGCTAAGGTTCTGCTGATTGATTATGTTAAAGAAATAAGCTCAAGCTTTAATCACCACACTGTAGCTTGAACCCCAAGAGCATTGAGGGCCTTAAGGAAAGAAGTTCCAATCAACAGCTTATTTAAAAGTTGAGACGTCAGGAGGAAAGAGACCACACTAAATCTTTCTGCTTCACCCCAAAGAGACAGTGGGGTTTCTCTCTAACCCTTCCAGCTGCTTTCTTATTTCCAGCCTTCAGGAACAGAGAGAGAAGTTAGCCACCATGACTTCAGATTAACCCAAGCTGTTGGCTCTGTTGAATGCCTCCATCCCCATCCTGCTGGCTGGGTAGGATGGGTATCCGATGAGGATAAGGATAAATCCTGCAACCTTGATGGAGTCATCAGTCTGTGTAAAAATAAACGGAGAGCCAGGGAGGAAAATCAGTCAACCCCTCACTGCTCCCAGAGAAAGAAGGAAAAATGAAAACAGGAGAAAGAAATGTGTGTGCCATAAACATCGCCCACCTTGGATAGCAGGGCTCCTGCTCTGTTTCCCAAGGCTTTGCAATTATTTGGCTATTACTTATCTTTAAACATCAGCTAAAGAGATGGAGCACTTTGGAAAGGTAATTATACCGTAACGCAGATGGTAGTAATAACAATTACCCAAGATAAGCCCTTGCAATGATCTTTACAAAGCAAAGCAAAGCGAAAGTGTACTGACTCATGAAGGCCCTCCGGTGGCGAAGGCTGCAGTGCGGTAGCCAGGCTGTCCCTGGGACGGAGACAGGCAGGTGTCCCACGCTCTCCTCGGAGACAAGGCTCTGTGGAGGTTAAGCACTGCCTACGTTTAAATGATTCTTGATGGAGAGACAACTCCTGCCAGTCTTTTTTGGATGGGAATCTTGGCCCACCTCAAAGACTGAAAACAAAGCTTCATTTCCTGCCTTCTGCAGCCCACCTTTAGCTTCCGGTGCCCTCTCTGAAACTGCCTGCCACACGCATTTCTGCGGGGAAGGATTTATCCTACAACACCATAGTTATTGAAACAGGGGGATCTAATTGCTTAGGAATCATTAATCGCTATAAATAGATGACTTCTGGGAGTCAGTGAACTATAAGCAGAAGAGACAGTGTTTGAATGTCACGCTTGTGCGCTGGTTATTTTTATGACTTGTCAATGGTTCCGTAAAGAACTCACACCAAGAAAGGTGCCTAGTCAAGCTGTACTGATGGAAATTGCCAGTTAGAAATAGATCGTTCCTGCCTTACACCCTGACCACCCTTTTAACAAATCAGGATGTGTGTTTTTGATGCATTGCTAAGGAAAGGTGGTATCAGCCATCTAAGGAGAGAAAAAAGAAAGGAAGAAAGAAGACTCAGAGGAAGCACTATCCGATCTTTGCTATTTTCCAGGGCCTGAAATAACATGCTGTCATCTACCTTTTGTGCGGGTCATTTTTATCACATTGCAGGCCAGAATGAAATTTGACCTCCATTTGCGAGCTACGCCTGCAATGATAAATTTAATGCGGGCACAGCCAATGAACAGGAGGCCCAGAGGAAGTCAGCTGAGGGTGGGATTATTCATTTCTGAATTTCTACAAGGGAAAGGGCTTCTCCCTCAGTTGAACTGCTCCCATCTCCCCTCCTTCACCTTCCACTTTGGTGCCCACAGCTTGGCCACCCAGCTGGAGTCACTCCACACGCAGACTCAGCCTTCCTGTATCTCTGGGCCCTTTTGCTCCCAACACTTAACGAGTAAGGAAAGTCATTTCTGGGAATCATTCCACTCTTCAGTCTGGTTAGGGTACTCACTTTCCCACAAAGCAATAAATAAACACCCCAAATGCTTCTTTTAAAAATCCTAACAATAAAGGCGAAGGTGCCACCTCGCACGGGAACCAATGGTCCTGCTCAGCTTCACCACAAGGAACGTGAAAGTAACTGAGCTGCAGTTGACAGCTTCTTACACACCTGATGAGTGAGCCAGCACCCCCTTTAGCTGCGGGGTCTAGTTCTGTGGGGCGAGCTCCCCTTTACTAGCAGTTCACTTGCTAGAAGGTATTTCTGCATACGCGGTGCTCAGGCTTAATTCAACCCATTACGCGTTGCATGAAGTAGTCTGTGACGTCTTTACAGCCTCAAACATCATTTTCCAATTCCTTGGTACCTGGTGAAATTCCAACTGTCCTCAAAGTCTTACTGCTGTTCCCTACTTCCTCCACTCCCTCTCTCATGGGCTTTCCAATGTAGAGCAACTTTGGAGAGCAGCTAGCTTCAGGTCCTGACCAGAATAGCTGGTTGTGATTCATCACTGTCTTGTGAAATACAATTGCCCATCAGATCTGCAGGAATTGGAACCTCTGAATAGTCAAGTTTTTTTATTAGGTCTGTTTTGAAGCTAAGTACACATGCATGCACTCATTCATTCCAAACATCACTTGTGTCCTACCTTTCCTGTGTTCAGATCCATCCAATTCATTCCTTTGGAATGAACTGTGAATCCCCCATCTTGCCTTACAGGCTCCCTGCTCTTCCTATCCGCTCTCATCTCCAGCTGTCTCTCTTGCTCACCTCGGCTCCAGCTCTTTCTCTGGCTGTTTCTCAAGCAGACGCTACCTCAGGCAAGGTTGGAGTTAAATTTGCTGTTTCTCCTGCCTGAGACCCCTTCCTCTGGGTGTCCACAAGCTCATCCCTGGTCATTCAACATCCCTCCCTTCCAAAGCATCCTTTCCCAACAACTCCTTCAGCAATTAGCATTCTCAGTCTTAGCTTGCGTTCCCCCCGCCCAAGGCCAGCACTCGGGAGCAGAATGTTTCTTTGATAGGTGAATCTAGGGAGCTGGCCTGAAGGAGAGAGGAAGTGAAAATGGTAAGAGAGAAAGGCAAGAAAGGGCGGGAGATTGAGCTGGTGATCCCTTAGGGCCTCTGGAACTCAACCTGCCCAAGGGAAGGGTCAGTGCACTGACAGGCCGCTCCTCTAGGGGGAGCCAGTACCTCAGCGTGGGACAGGAAGTGGTAAAGGTGGGAAAGAGTCCCAAACCAAGGACCCCGTCCTCAGCTGAGCTGAAGTCCAGGCGGGCTGCAGGGACACGGGCAGGACAGCACGAGCTGCCCTGTGCACTACCCTTTCTGGCTTCTTTCGCTGCTGTTTGCATCCCCCCGCCATCGTGCATGTTGATTCCACGACTGATACGTTGTCTAGTCCTTTTCCCTCCCCTTCGACCCGATAAACACACACTCAGAAGCTCAAAGAGAACAGAAAGTTAACAGGTGGCTTCTCTGCGACGTCTCCAACACCTAGAAAGGGCCATGGCAGGTTTTCTTGGGTTAATTTATTAATTTATTTACTCGGGTATTTATAAAACAAATAAATTTATTGCGCGCACAGCCAGTGAACACAGTCAATGCACAGGTGCCCCTGGGCTTAATGCAAGGGTGTCAAAAAGGAACGTGGTGCACGTTGTCTCCGGCCTAGAGAAGCTCACGATCCAGAGATGGAAACAGCCACAGAAAGGAATCACATAACACAAGTGCAAGAAATGAAACCCACGCAGATAGTGAGGACAGCACGGAGAGGGAAACACAGGTGACCCAGGCAATCAGGGAAAGTGCCACGCAGAACACCGTTGTTGAAACTTGAAGAGTGAGTAGCAGTGTGGCAGTCAAAGACATGAAGTGCATTCCCACAAAGGGATGCGTCTAGGATGGCGGGATGGCTGTGTGACATTACACAAATCTGGAGCATAAGGCACGCTGGCAAGAGTTGAACTTTGTAACAGTCATCCCCAGCCAGAAATAAATTCCCATTAGGAAAATCAAAAGGGCAAGATACCCGAGCAACGTACCTTACAAAAGCAAATTATGTAAATGAATCCTACGAACCCCCATATTAATCTGACATTTTAAAAAAAAAATTATTCAATTTTTAAATAAAGTCAATTTCTTCATCAAAAAAAAAAAATCAAAAGTGAGCAACTCCAATGACACCAAGTGTCAGTGAGGATCTACAGAAGCAGATATTCTCTTATACCATTGGTTGGGAGTGTCAATTAGTACAACCTTTGTTGGAGGACAATTTATTAATACCTAGCAAATTTGAAAATATAATTCCCCCTCAGTTGAGCCATTTTACTTCTCAGTACATGTTCAAGGGAAACACTCTGAAAAGCAAACAGAGGGATCCAGGTGACTGTTTTTGACAGGTCTGTTAGTAATTGCTAAAGGCTGAGGGGAAAATCTAGGTGTCCATCAATAGACGGTAAGTAAATAACAGATACTATGAAGCAGTGGAAATGAATGAACAAGGTCTACATTATCAACATGGAGAAACATATTGAGATAAATATTTAAAATATACAAATAGATAAATAAAAAAATAATATTCAGAGGAGAAAGCAAGTCACAGAAGGGGTATATGCAGCATTTCAAAACAAACAAGACTGTAAGCCGGGGATTTTCAACCGGTGTTTCGTGAGAGGATCTTAGGTGTGCCATGAACATTTTTAAAGATCATCAATTAAATTATTTTTGAAAGAAGTTCAAAGTACAGCAAGCAGGGTCTTTTTTCTTTACTCTTTTTTTTATCAACATAATATAAGTGTGGTGCAGAAGTTTAACTACAGGGTCAAGTGCACCAAGAGATAAAAAGGGTAGGAGAACCCTGGTTTAGAGCTTCCTAGACAGGGAAAGTTACCTCTGAGACACGAGACGGTGAAATGTAACTGGAAGGTGTGCAAACAGAGCATCTTCGTTAATGGAAATGTTTTACTGCTTAAGCAAGAAAAACAAAATCAGATGCAAACGTGACAGACTACTGATCCATTTGCTTGGATCTTGGACACGTGCCTGCTTCTTAGGAGTTCGCATTGGTTATACGTATTATTCTCTGTGTTTTTATTTCTTTTCAGAATAAGTTCATGTTTTTAAAAGTGACACAAGGAATTTTTCCATAGGAAGACAGCCATATTGTCTGTGGCTTTCAAGTCATGGCCTCATCTCTATTGAGTAGACTTTGTTTTCTAAATGTTCCCTGTTAAAACCATCAGTCAGAGACAACTTATTCCATTCATTAATCCAACCACTTTTTCACTAAACAAGCATTTATTAAGTGTCCATTATGTAAAGAGGTACCATTCTACGTAACGATAGGGGATACCTACGGGCAACAAAGACGAGATCCCAACATCAGTGTATGATCTGTTAAAGGAGAAAGAACATACACATTAAATAGCTCTGGAGCACTTAAGTATTTAGAAATTATATGTCATAAAACTCCATCACCATAATGCACCCGATTTTTTATTAGTATGTGGCGAGTATCACTGTAAAATAAAATTGGAGCCGTAAATACAATATCAGCTCTTTCACATCTCAGCTGTTGTCAAGGTCTAAAGAAGTAACTGCAGAAAAGGACCTTAAACAGTCATGTTATGACTTCCCTGAGGATGTGGAGCCAGAAGTTACACCGCCAACCCTCACCCCCATTAACACAAGCACTTTGGAGAGAAGGAGAAAATGAAGACAAATGGGGGATCCTCTACCCGGGTGTTGTTTGCAAGCAGAGTCAGCCATTTTTAAAGCCATATTGATTATTGCAACTGCTCCCCTGGCCCCAGCCTGAGAAGCAGCACCCCAGCCAAGTTCCTAGTCTCTTGTCCAAATGAGACAGTGGCTCAAAATCCAGAGCGTCAGGAACAAGATATTCACACTGTCCTGCCTCTCTTCCTATCATACAGCATCTGGCACATTCTTCTTTATTTGTTTTTCGGATGACGTAAGTAATACACAGAGACATTCTCCTTATGAAACAGAAAAACCAAAGTACACATCCAGAAATTATGGAGGTCACGTTTCAATGCACTTATCTACACTCATGGACATATACAAGTATTTTTAATAAATGCCTCATAGTGAAAGTAAGATTCTTTTTTTCCCCACTTAACAAATAGTCTTTCCTATAATTCTATTTATGGCATTCTTTTTAATAGAGGCGGAATATTCCACAATTTGGTTATGTCATCATTTTTTAAGCATTCCCATTCTGATGGGCATCAAGAGTGTTTCTAATTTTATGGCGATTTTAAATAATGTTGCAAATTCATTTCCCTGGGAAGCTCACTTCTGGCTGCTTCCTATAGCTCTCAAGATGATTCAAACAACACTGGGGATGGAATGGTTATCTCGTATACTTTTTGTTGTGTTTTCACTGAACCTAACTCAAAGCCAGGCATGTGCAAAGTACTTAGGGGATGTTAGGACTTAGGTGTATTTGTGGCCTAAGTCTTCCTACTATTTCTGTTCTTCTGATGAGTGGGGTGAAAGTGGACAAGTGGCATCTCTACAGTGTATAGAGATAATATGTTAATAAACAACCCCAACAACTTGAATAGATCAAAGCATTGTGCCAAGAAGTTGGAAAATTGTCCATGTGAATCAACTCTCTTTTTCCTTTACCCTTTGGGGGCATAGGGGACACTGTCCTCTCTCCCTGGGGCACAGGGTCAGTCCATTCAGCATTCTGCCAGACCCCTCCAAGCAAGATGCCTGCCATGTTCCTCTTGCCACTGTCTCTCTCAACTGAGTCCTGGCAAGGTCATTACCTGGCAACATGAACTCTCCTTATTCCCTGGCCTTGTTTTAGAGAGAGTCATTGGCAGCAGGGATTCAATCTCCCCTCTAGAGCCCTTCCCTGGATAAATGAGCTTTAAAGAGTCCACAGTGCCCATGACCTTTAAAGAGGGCAAGTCATCAAATCAGCAGGGAGGAATCTAGGAGGTGTCTGCCCGCTGGCCAGGAAGAGGCTCTTTCTCCAGAAAGGTCTGTGGCCCCGGAAGGAGGCTTACAAGAGCGATTGAGAATCCATAACCAGAGAGGCAGCTCTAAAAACGAATCATCATCAATTTAACAAAGCCTGGCTTTTAAAATCCAACCTGTGGTCCACAGAAGGGAAGCTGAGGAGTGCTGGGGAAAAACGCTTCCTGATGGGAGGTGATGAACGGCCAGGCAAGTGGCGGCCCAGAAACCCCTCCTGTGGCTGTTTTCCTAAGAATGAGCAACACTTGAGATCCTTTCTTCCAATACAGAAATAAACTATTGGAAGAAAGTAAAGGAAAAAAGAAAGAGAAAGATGTAAAAAAAGAAAACAAAGAAAGAATAATGAAGTATTTTCAAGCTCATCTTTAAAATCCAAAAGCAATAAAGAACCTTTGAATCTAAAAATCCATCCTTTGGCCTGCAGACTTGCAGAGGACGAGGCTATGATGAAACCCCATTGTGAACGTCTGATGCATAATGTGGGGCTCACATGAGGTGATAAAACATGCAAGTCACTCTGAGCTCTTTGAGAGAAAAAGAACGTGCCTAGGAACTTCCTTAGAGTGGTTTAAACTCTGGATTACTTGAACACAGTGGACTGGACTCTGTGCCTATAGGTGCTTTGAAGTGTTAAAATGTATAGCTCACCGTTCCTGTGAAATTAAGTTGCTAGAGTAGAGCATAACCTCGAGAAATAAAAGTCTAAGGGATTTGCTTTTCGCAGATATTGAACTGAAGCCACCATTGAGTCAATTTCTGCAGAAACTCTGCCTCAAAATGAGATAAAACTCAAGATGCAGAAAGCCAAAAAGGAAAAGGAGCGTATCTAGTAGGAAACTTGCAGAATCAGCAAGAGCCACCATCGTCTTCACAAAGACCCGCTAAGAGTTAAACGGCTTACAAGAACCCAAAGGGGCTTCTCTGCTAACCCCGTGTTCCCTGAGTTCACTGTGACGTGGGCACATCTGCAGATTGAGTATTACAATTTGGTCCTTTAATCAGGTTTAGTAGGCTGGGCCCCTGGTGTACAAGCTCGCTGAGGACAAGAAGCTTGTCCGTATTGGTCACCATTGTAGCTCCAGCCTAGAAAACAGTAGCTGCTTAATAAGTATTTGCAGAATAAACTAAATAACAAATGAAAGAATGAGAGGGAGGAATGGAAGCATAAAGGAAAGGAAGGAAGAAGACAAAGAAGGATCTTTCTGGAATAATTTTCCTGAAAACTATTCCTGGCCATTTCCATATGCCCTTGAGCATCCTGAAAGATGGAGGCAGAGGGGAAGAGTGGGGGAGAGCTATGAATAGCAGGGTAAGAGCCAACACGTCACCCTTCCTCTGCTATGCCATGACCCTGTGTTCCCTCCATGGCACTTACCACTGCAGGCCATGTTCGTTGTCTACTGGTTTACCTGAGCCTGCCTATTGAGATAGGGGGTCTGACAGACACGTACCCAGGGGCCACTCACATGCCAACAAAGCATTAAAAGCAGGAAAAGTACATGTAACTGGAACCATGTTCTCTTCCTGTATTTCAACAAGGTAGGACCTTTCTGCTCTGGGCATCTTAAAGGCGCCATCCAGCCCTTTAGATCTCAAATTATTTTACTCATTTTAGAGCTTAGGAAGAGCTCGGTTATTGCTCTTCATTTTTGCAAATGACTGTTTGCCTATTTTTAAATTTTTTTCCAACTTTTAACAGCTTTATGGAAGTATAATTTCTATACCATAAAATTTACCCTTATACTTCTGATTTTAGTAAATTTACAGAGTTGTGCAACCATCACTCCAACCCAGTTTTAGGACATTTTTATTTATTTTTTATGAATTTATTCATTCATTTTGAGACAGGGTCTCACTTTGTCACCCTGGGTAGAGTGCTGTGGTGTCATAGCTCACAGCAACCTCAAACTCTTAAGCTCAAGAGATCCTTTTGCCTTAGTCTCCCAACTAGCTGGGTCAACAGGCACCTGCCACAACACCCAGATGTTTTAGTTTATTTTGTCTATTTTTAGTCGAGTTGGGGTCTCACTTTGCTCAGGCTGGTCTCAAACTCCTGAGTTCAAGGGATCCCCCACCTCAACCTCCCAGAGTGCTAGGATTATAGGTGTGAGCTACTGTGCTGAGCCTGAACATTTTTATCTTAAATGAATGAAAACTACCTTGCAGACCAGACTAACAGTGGTCACCACCAGTGTGATGAAGACAGCCAAGACATAACTAGCCCGACAACCAGAGGCCAAAAACTAGAGCCCCCCAACCAAAAAGAGAGACTTCAGGTGTATAGATACATATTCAATATAACATACATACATTTCACAGGCAATGTCTGTGACAAAAATTATAATGTGAAATTAAGTGAAAGTCTTTTAACTTAAACAGGCACATGTCCAAAATGTGTGCCCGTGACCTCTCCACAGAGGGGCCCTGCACACATCCACATGCCCCAGGCCTGACCCTTCCCACCTGGGCATGAGTGACCTTTTTTTTTTTTCTTGACTGGAATATTATCTGTGTATGGTGCTATTTTTGGTCTAAAGACCCATGTACAAAGAAGCCAAAGTTAGAACACTTAAGATTTATTCTGCTGTATGTACATACTGGAAATTCCGTGACTACGGTTAACAAACCACACATTTTTGTATAAAATACCCCACATTCAGTGAGCACAATATATGACTAAGCATAAGAAATGTATGCCAATTCGAGATTCAAAGTAGGTTTGGGGGAAAGCAAATCTTCAATTATTAAAAACTCAGCTCCAAAAGGCAAGGCAAAATCCAGTCAAGACTCTGAAGGCAACCATCTGCGTATCTCCATTCTTTGGGCTGGGGACAACGGTTAGGGTCAATAGCTGACAGTGAATTGCTGTAGATCACCCCGGTTCCTTAGGTCTAAGAATGGCCCCTGCTAAAGTTACAGAAATTTTAATAAAAAGTTATAAGGGACAAATAGCAAATCCAGGAGCTATTTGGGCAGGCAGGCAAAATCACAAAAGTATGAGACCTAGAATAGGTGGCTAAAGCAGTTTCACCTAAATTAAGAAGTCTCCAATTCTGTTTAACAAAAATCATGATGAAAGCAACCAAACTATCTAACAATAGAAGAGTGGTTTAATAAATTAGCTCATCAATGAAGATACTGAACTGCTCTAACTTTGCAGTAACACAAAAACATGAAAAGTTACACGGAAGAAAACTCAGGCTACAAAAAATGTTTGTGCAATATTAACTCTTTTATTTGAATCTATCTGTCAAAAAAAAAAAAGAACAGCCTAAGACCTTATAAAAATCGCAAACAGTGGTTACAACGATATGGCGGAAGGTTTATAACTTTTAAATGCTTTTGACTTTTTTATTTTTCTATTTCAAATATTTTTGTAATTGACGGGAGAAAAAGAAACTTGAAACCCTCAGTCTCTCGATTGTTTACTTTCTGTTTGAATTACAATGTCCTTCCCTACACACAGCGGGACTAATGGGACTAGCCTTGCTCTCAATTTTTTTTTTAAATATTTTGATGTGGTTAGGCAATTACATATAATTTAACATAAAATCAGTCTTTGAGGGATACCAGACGAGGTAAAACGGAAGATCCTATTCATTTATTCCATTAATACCTAAGGAGAGGTGACTGCTTGGAGTTGGGAGGCAATACAATTTTTAAATACATGCTTTTTGAACAAAAGGAACATTCCACTTGCGTAGCTCATCTGGGTTAAACGACAAAAATAACATCCTCCCCACCTTCCTAACACATTCCCAATAGTCAGAGAAACACAAAAAACAAGCCCAAACTACTAATTTCATTTTTATAAAACATATCCGGAAAATTACAGGTTGGAGGTACTGAAAATTTGAAGAACGTGCAACATCAGTGAGGCAGAAAAATGGTAGAAAATTTCTCCCTTTTTAATGTAAAAATGCAGATCATCAACAGTCATTTACTGAAAAGAAACTTGCTCATTTTTAAACAAGACAGAAATTAAAACTGATGTTGCTCCTGTGTTTGTCTGAGTAATGACTCAACCAGGCATTAGTTTAAATCAGCTATTGCTGCCGCCATCAATTTTCCCCTAAATTTATCAAGCATTGTTATACTTGATTTATTGATGGGTTTTGATGTATTCTCAATAAAAAAAAATATTTCCTCAACCTCATAAGTTATTTCTTTTTCTGTAAAGCCACAAAAGAGTTCTGATTTTTCTAAAACTACCCAGAGGAAACAAAGAATTAATCAAAAACCCAAAACCAGATAAGCAACGTTGGGTTATGAAGTAGAATTCAGAAAAATACCATGACAGGAAGCACCAGAGTCAAATCCAAGAGAAAGATTAGACAGTCCCGGTGATTAAGTTTCTGCATTGCCATTGACTAGATAAAATGATGAAGGATTCCCTCTTTTTGAACTTGAAGTTGTAAGAGAGAGAAGTTGGAGCTGCTTTCTCTCCCTTCCTCCTACAGTCAAGGTAAATAACTCATTCCCCTCGCTATACCATGAAGTGCACAAGAGAACTTCTGCGGGCATTACTTAGCCAAATGCCAACCTGTATCGCATTAAAACAGAACAGAAGGGATAGAGATCACACAGTTTTGATGGACTCATAACAAACAACTGAGCTCCTATCATATACCAGGCTAAACTAAGCAACAAAGTTCAAGTGTCAAATAAGACAGGTCAGGTCTGGTCCCTCCTTCAGGGCATCCATTATCAAACTCACATATGAGTGTGTTTATATATACATTACAATAATATGTATAATTCATCAAGTCCTCACTTTACTATGTACCAGAAAAGAGTCTGTTTTATATAATCATCATCATAATCAAAATAATAGCTCCTACTAAGAGCTAGGAACAGTCATTACGGTAAACACTGTAACCCCATGATACACATCATTGCTAAATAGCTAGACCTCCCTTCTGGCTGGCCAACCTCAGGAGCGGACAGATACAGGTTGTGACTGAGCCCAAGGGTCCTCTGGAAGAATCTAAAGTGGGTAAAATAAAGTGTCATCTGAACAGGTGCCACACGATGCCTTCTGTGCCATAAGCAAGGAAGAGGAGGACCCTCCTCCTGGTTGCCCTACTGGGTACCCTAAAGCAGTTGTTCCCAATTGGGGACGGTTTTTATCCCTGCCCCTCAACAGGAAACATCTGGCAATATTTGGGAACATTTCTGGTTGTCACAACTCTGGAAGGGGTGCCACTGGCATAGCAGGCAAAGAAGCCACCAGCCACCCTGCAATGCAAAGCACAGCTTCTCACAACACAAAATTATCTGATCCAAAGTGTCACTGCTACTTCTGCTGAGAAAGCCTGCCCCTGGGGTAGTCCTGTGCCGTTGAGTGATTCTTCTATAGCCATGAACTTTGTGCCCCTAACTTGCCAAAAAAGGAGCATGGCCTAGATTGTAGCCTTCAAAATGGGGTACAGAAAGAAAACCCTGTGTCTTCTATTCATACCTCTGTATCTTGAAGGTTTTATTTCCTGTGCACCTTTTATAATGCTCATAAAGTAGTACAATAATAGCACAGGTATATCATTTGCTTGCAAACAAATTATGCATTTATTGGAGGTACATGCTCGGAAGCCCATCATCAGAAAATGCTGGAAACCACCAGACTAGAGAAAGAGCTATACCTTAGAATCAAGGAGATCTAAGAGCAAACTCCCCAGTTGAGCCTCCAATTATCTATGTGACTTTGGTTTAACCATCTGTAAAATGGGAATAAGAACACTGATATGCCAGGATTGCATGACAGATCACATTCAATAATGCACTAAACACCTAGCACGTAGTAACTGCTCCATAAAAATTCATTTCCCTCCCCTTCTCTTCCCTTCCCCTTATCCCAGGTTGAAGGACTTTGAGCAAGGCAAAAATTCTCTGTCCTGAACGTCATCATTTACAATCTAATTATGAATGTTCCATCTACTTGACAGAGTTGTTGGGAAGCATTAAATTAGGTAACTGATATTAAAGTGCTACCGAAATCACAAAGGATTTATAAACATAAAGTTGTTCCCTTAAATGGCACTCATCCAACCTTTTATCAAGATATTTCTGATAATTACTCCTTTGCCCAATTTGGAAACTCAAAGGTCAACATTTAAAAAGGAAAGGGCTCAATTCAAATAAATACATGTGCCTTTAATTTTCTGCTTACCCTATTTCACTGGCTTAGCAGAGAAAGTACTTAAATATTGCAAAATCAGGAATTTCAACAGTGGCATATTCAGTTAATCAGCAGGGTGTGATCTTTTTTTTTCCTAGAGGGAATTGATTCACAGGCTGTGAAAACACATTGCATCACAGTCTGACCACACAGAGGGGCACAGACGCCATGTGCCTCCTGGACCACGCTGACGTCAAATTGCAAGGCACGTGGCCGCCTGCACTCCCAGATCAGCACAATTCTCCCACCCACCATGGCCTGAAACTCATGCTTGATCATCCACAATTCCAAGTGCGTATTTTTAAACTTTTGAAAATGAAGTGTGTTCATGCAAGCACTCTCCAGAAAGGTCAAAAGCAGGCAGGAGCCATGGAGCCTTCATCGAAGGGAACCTCTCCCAGTGGGAGCCTGGGAGGCACAGGGAGCTCAACCCCAACCCAGATTTCTCTGTCATTTGCTGACTTTCTCTCCCCACTCTTCCCTAATAGAGTTAATAACAATAATAGCTCACCATTTTAAAGCACTTCAGATTTTTTAAAGCTGTCGTGAATATCTACTGGATTCTTTCAGTTGCAATTGCTTATTTACTGATTTGTATCAGCCACTAGACACTGAACTTCTTATGGGCACACAGGGACATTTTAGTGCCTCCCTAGCGTGTGTGTGGCTCACAGTAGGTGCTTGATACTTATTCCTTCAATTCATAACTAGATAAATAAACATTTATCATCCTCTCCTGAATGATGAAATGCCTGAAACACAGGGTTATTAAGCCATGTGGCCCCAACATGCTTTTATAAGTTACAAAGACCGTTCTGAACTCAGATCTTCTGATCTCTATTTCTGTAGAGACTCCAATGCGGATGGTAATTTTTACCTAAGGGAGGTACATAGAAAGAATGCTGCATGTCACTTCCCTGAGTCCAGCTGTGAAAGAGCTATCAGGATATAGAACCATCAGGTTCACATTTACGAACACCAATTCTTTTCCCTTGGGCCCCAAATGTATCTTGGCCTGGCTAGACAGGTATGCGTGCCCCTGAGTACAGGCACTGATGGACTGTTGAGATAGTTGACCCTGACCTTCCATCTGGATCCAGGGTCTGATACCCTGCTAGCCAGACCTCAGGATCTGGAGTGAGGCAGACTGGGTTGGAATCCTGGCTTGGACACTTGTAAACTTGGGCAAGTTTCTTAACCTCCTTGTCCCATTTTCTCCTCATCTATAAAACAGAGGAATTAATATGGCTTACTTCACCAGGATGGTAGGAGGAGTCAATGAATTCATACATTTTTTAGAGACAGAGTCTCAATTTATTGCCCTCTGTAGAATGCCATGGCATCACACAGCTCACAGCAACCTCCAACTCCTGGGCTTAGATGATTCTCTTGCCTCAGCCTCCCAAGTAGCTGGGACTACAGGCACCCACCACAATGCCCAGCTATTTTTTTGTTACAGTTTGGCTGGGGCTGGGTTTGAACCCACCACCCTCGGTATATGGAACCAGCACCCTACCAGCTGAGCCACAGGCACTGCCCCAGTAAAAGAGTGACAGGTGCATAGTCATAGTGTATTAATAAATATTAGCTATCACTATTCTTGTTCTGGCATATTCTACCTCCATGACACTATTTCTTACTGTTTCATCACCTGAGCTGGCCAGTGTAAAATATAAAATCAGGATGTGCAGTTTTTACTTATCATGCAACTTTCATATATGCACCATCCTATAAAAACATTCTAGGTACTACGGTGGGGGGTAGGGAAGAGGAGAGCAGAGAGAGGGAAGGAGGGGGGTTTGGGGGTAAATGACCATGCATGACACACCTTTTGGGGGCAGGACAGAATTATAAGAGGGACTTTACCTACCAAATGCAATCAATGTAACTTGGTTCTTTGTACCCTCAATGAAGCCCCAACTATAAAAAAAAAAAAATTCTAGGAGTTTTTTTGTCCATGGAGTTAACCTCATAACATAACTGAATATGGAATAATGTCACAGTTATGAGCCTGGACTTCAGTGACAGGTAGATCAGAGTTTCAGTCTAAATGCTGACATTTATTAGCTGTGGGACCTTGAACAAGGTACTTAACCTCTCTGAGTCATTGTTCCTTCACCTGTAAAATGCTGATGCTCTCTATTTTATAGAATGTTGTGAGAATTAAATGAAATAATATACTTATTCGAGGTATTTCTCATAGTGCCTGATGCCTAGTACGATCTCAACAAAATGGCAGCTAAAACTAGAAGTGTCTGGTGTACATCAATGGTAAAAAGGCTTATGGTGATAATTGGGCAACTTATTGGGAATCCTGGAGCCAAGTTGCACATCGAACTAAGCCCCCTAATGCGTAAGCCCCCAGCAAGAACCACAAGGTCTGTTTCTAGAAGAGCCAGCCAGCATATGCTCTGAGCCAGCTCTAAATAAGCCCTCAGCACTCAGCAGCCCACACACATTCTCCTAGTCTGTTTTCACTTGAGAGAAGCCGACACAACAAGGGTCACTGTCTTTTTCTGCTCTCATAGCAACAATGACCATGGGCTTCGGTGAGTAAAAGAGTGGGCGTTTGCAGGTCTACTGCAAAAGGCTGTACACAGCACTGCGGGCTGCCGGTGATTCTGAGGGGAGACCCCTGACATGATGAAGCTAGCCCCTGCTGGCGGGCTCCACCACCCAGCAGCTAGCCCCTGCTGGTGGCTCCCTGCCAGTGTGACCTACAGCAATGTTCCAGCAGTGGCCACCAAAGAGGCTTCATTTCCCACATCTGACCGGCTCTTGGTAACCCCCAGCTCTGCTCCCTGGCCCAGCAGTCTGGCCAAAGCACCAAAGGGCAGCTGAACACTGTGCTCTGACTCCCGTGCTCTGGCGTGTGAACACTTATGTAACCCCAGCCTCCTTCGGAGGGACAACTCCTGACGTTTAGCTGCACAGACAGAAATGCCATCACATTGTGGCTTTTCTCCTGAGACCTGGAAGCTGAAAAATAATCCCCTTTTATCAAGCAACTTAAAATTCAGATGCTAAGTAGAAAAGAGTGTGTATGTGTGTGTGCGCACATACTGAGGCACATGTGTGGGCTATGTGGGTCAGCGTGTGTCCATGTATGTATGCGCATACATACAACACAGATCGAGAGAAAAAGAGGGAGAGCTCGCCCTGCCTCCCAAAATTCTTAATTGATTATCTAACATGGCATGCTAGGGTTCAGGTAATTTAGGAAATTGAAATTATATGTTTGTACAGAAATAATCTACACTTAAAGATATCCAGCCTGGTAGGAGGAGCGCTGATGAAGAGTTTAAAAACTTGCTTCGTGCGGGCTTAATATGGGGCGAATTCGGAATTACAGACGAGAGTTGTGAGAGTCACACACCGTACCAGTTCACTGAGCACTGTAGTGACAGAGAAAACACACATAAAAATTCCGATAAGAGCGGAATGTGAGGCAAAAGCACAATTTCCTCCCAATCTGGACGATCAGCAGGATTTGCGCACGTTGGCTGTGGTTGTGGGGGTAGCTGGTACGTTACAGTAGAGCATCAGCACTAATGCTGCACGGCAGCTCCTCAGAATACCATCTGCTTCCCCGGGAACTGTTAATATAGTTGTAATTATCTACTTCTAAGCACTTTATTGGGAATATCATTTGCAAATTAATCAACTACAGACGGGTAAAACAAATGACATGCTTCCCTGAAAACAATGGCATTATTTCACATTCTTTTCTTAAGGATTCAGAAAAACTGGAGTGAGTGAAGGGGTCTTAGACACACCTGGAGAACCTCACCCTCTCTATAGGCATTAGCCAGAAAGATTGGCAGCACAGGGTTTTCTAAAAAGGTCTTGGGAGGATGTGGGCAACAGGGAAGAGGAAGAAAACATTGAAAACCTGAGAGATGGGTAATGTCGCCATGTGAGAGGCAAGAGATACACGTTAGAGCCCCACAAACCACTGCACTCTGGTGGAGACAGACTCTCAGAGCCCTCTGCGACTGCTCTCTTGACTAGCGTGTGCCCCTCTCTGTCTTGCCCTCCTTATCTTCCCAGCCATCTAGGACATGTTGATGGCACCTGTAGCAAAGGCCTTTTCTGTCTACCATAGGGCAAGAAGCAAGGGTGTGAAGTGGGGAGAGTGTGAGCCCCAGATAATTAATCTTTAATTCTCCTGCCATCACTGAAATGCTCACTCCAAAGAAGGTAGAGGTCTGAAAGCAGAAAAGCAAGCAATCCCTGAGACCCAAAATGGGGAAAGGGGAAATGTCTGGAGGGCAAAAAATGGCACAGGAATGTGGCAGGTCCTTGGATTATACAGACGCCATGCCTCAGCCTCTTTGTAACCAACAAAATGGCTCTACATCATGGGTCTTTATGTCTGTACCTTCAACTCCAAGGTCCAGTAGAAAAAAAGATGAGATTCCCACTGTGCACTCCTGAGAGCCCTACATGCACCTCCATTAGCAGCCAATCTAAGAACCAAGGGCCAAGGAAATACCACCCTGCTCTCCTTCCCAAAGGCACTGCCCCCAGCCCACCTCACTCCATCATGAAGGGCCTTCTGTGATTCCACCTGCATTATGTCAGCCTGTACTTTAGACAGCAAAACAGGTATGAGAGCCACACGTGGAGAGGATGGGACTTTGCACACCAGCGTGGTTCGCAGAGAATCACTGTAGGCAATCAGCTTAGAAAGACCCAACCTGAATCTCAACGACTGAAGTGATGGCTTATTGCCCTCACTAAATGTTTTCTTAAAGAATTTATTAAGATCTGTCCTGAGAGAAAGGAAAAAAAAAGTGTTTGGAATCAAACGATCCCGGTGGTGAATCCTGCCTTTGTTAACAACCAGTTGCTTCATCTCCTGCATTTGAGTTTACTTTTTTAATTAATGAGTTTTGATGCTTCCTTAAAAGTGTTTCCATGCCACTTTGAAATAATGTCACACTTATGATGGAAGGAAAGGAAAACATAAATGACGATGTTTTAAAAGGAACTGAAAGAGAAAATGATATGACACCGTGTGAACATTGATGGTTCTTCCTCCTAGGGAGGAAGCCATATTGAATTCATGTCAAAAGCATTCATTCAGCAATTATTATACTAAGCACATTGGATTGTCATATTTTGGGAAATGTCTGTGAGCAGGTGCTTCCCCATGGGAAGGACAGAACCTATATCTTATTAGTCCTTACACCAGACTAGAAAATGTGACATAAATAGATGTCTTAGGCATGGGATACGTCCAGTGAATAACACAATCAACTCTTTCCCAGATCCAATTGAAATCCGTGGATAAATTTCTGAGGCACATAGGTATTTTCACCAGGTATATGTGAGACAGGTATTATTTATCCAGCTTGAACAACCTCACAGGATAGGCCCACCCATTTTGCAGTTAACTTCTTAAAAGTTGGGACATTATAGAGTTGTCCTTCCCCAAATCAGCTCTTTCTTGGGAGGAGATAGTGAGAGTCTTCCATAGTTGAAAAGATCCACTGAGAATTTTTTTTTTTTTTTGCCCTTCAGTTTTTGTGTTTTTCCAGCCCAAATTGTTTTTTTCCACAAAACCTAGCTTTAAAAGAGAGAGAAAATAAACCTCTGCAGCCCCAGTCTCTTCTTTATTTAAATATTTGGATTGGATTTAAAGGAATAGTTTCCAGAACCTACAAATAAACCTTACAACAAGAAAATAGGAAGGAAGAAAATCTTTTACAAAAAGGGATTAAGTTAGGAAACACCCGTAGATTTTTCTGCTCATCCAAGATTCTTCCAGAGAAGAACATATTACTTCAAGCCTTGAGACCTGATTTTGAAAACTGATGTTGGGTGCATGGTTTAAGCTCTTGTAACTAATATGCCTACCCCTGCATAAGAGAGAACATTTGCAGAGCACCCAACACATAGTAGGTCCTCAACATACTAGATCTCCAGCTCATCTGCAGAGTCTGGGGCAGCCTTCAGCAGGCTCTAGAATGGAAGTAACGTGTGAATACACATGCATGATGTGTTGAGCAAGGAAAGACAAAAACCAAGGATCTAAGGGAATGAAGCACTTATTTATCCCTTAAGTATTTCCTCCCAGACATCTCAAGCACAACTTCAGCTGGCTTGTGCCACATCCATATGGAATTACAGATCACTAAGTTGAAGAACAGCAGCCCTGCTTTGGCTACCACGGATGCAAAGGCAGAATTAAGAGATGTCCGAGTAAACAGAGGAATCTAACTTTCATTCTTGATCATACGGTCTTCTTAGAACATTCCACAGCTTCATAGAAACAGTCCCCAAGAGCACTAGGAGGTGGCACGTTGGAAGTGCCCAGTTAGAGGCTGCTGCCATCGTTCAAGTGTAAGAACGTGAAAATGTGGACCATGTGTGGTGGCCATGGCAACAAGAGAACATGGAATGGCAGAAGTACAGAGAGTGGCAACTGCCATGAAATGGGAAGTTATTGTTTCCACCCATTTACAGCTAATGTGCATCCTTTTAACACTTCTACAACAAATGTGTAACATTTATACAAAAATAATAAAAGCTTTAAAAACTCATTAAGGCAAATGATAATGTTCAAAAAAGGAAGGCATTAGTGATCACTCCAACACGTCAATCTTGAAAGCCTGGGAGAGAAGGCTGGTGCCATTCATGCAAAGTCAGAAAATTAAGATAAACGAGGAGTTTTCCAGCGTGTAGACTGGAGAAGGGTGACGAATTTACCGAAAAACCTATTGGATCTAAAATTTTGCTAGAGCACATGGCATCAACTGGCATATGACAAGTTTTCAATAAACACTTGTCAAAGGAATAAATAAATGTCATGCACTAACTGCTCGGAGAATTAAGGAGCACCAGGTAAAATGACCAGATGAGCCTCTTACCAAGCCAGCTACACAAAAGACAACATGGTAATGATTGTCATCGAGATGACAGAGATTCCATAATGATTCTGGAAAACCCTAGACAAAACCATCTGCACACAGATTCCATAATGATTCTGGAAAACCCTAGACAGAACCATCTGCACAGTTTCTTCACACCTTGGAGAAGGTAGAGAAACTAGCAGTCAGCAAGGAAAGAATGACATGGCTTCTGTTGGGTAGTTCTAGCAGGATGCAAGGATGTCTGTCCCCTGTCATGTGGGTACCCCAAGAAGACTGACCATCTAGCACCTTTTCAGAAAAGCTTTCAACTGCTAGTTAAAGACTGATTTAGAAGAGTGGCTGAGAGCTTCAGAGAGGAAGGATGAAGGAGGTAACAATATTCAATCTTTTCTAGAATGTTCCCAGCAATTCTGCTCCGGCCCAGATGTCCACATCCTACCCAACACCAGTTAAGGGCTTCCCTCCTCTTCAGGAAGTAGTTGAGGAAACCTCCACCATTACCCAGTGTACCCTTTGAGACGATCCATTCCCACACGAGCAGCACAGTCTCACAGGTGGCAACCACATGTAGTGCAGAAATTCCCCATGCTTTCCTTTCATCCCCAAGGTTCTTTTCATGTCCCTTTGTGATTTATGTCCTGAAGGAATTGATTCTGCTATGCCCGGGGTGCACATTCATAAGGCCAATCCTCTTCCAGTGTCATCACCAAGTTCAAAATGGAAACCAAAAAACCCTCTTCCAGTTAAAACAACTGTAGTGCTATTAGGGTGGGATAAGGGGAAAGTACTTAGATTCCCTTAGAATTTGAATTTTCAGCTGATTCAGAATAGTGATGGCAGAAAGGTGAGCACACAGGGAAACTGGTACCAGGCCAGATCTCTTGGAGATGTTTCATCACCCCATGACCCTTGCTTGCGAAAGGAGCCAGGCAGAGTGTTCTGCCTTGCTGCAAGTGCCAGCACACCACCGGGGCAGCACACCTGGGCCAGCAGTGTGCTCTGAACTCTTGTTATCTGGCAGCAACCATGCCTGCATCTGTCTCCAAGGCTGCGAGCAGCTGTCAGATCCATGCCTACAGGCGGGGAGTGCTACCTTCCCAGGCTGGATCTCGGAAACCACAGCAACCAGGTTATCTGCTGGGCTCTTGCATCCCATGAATTCTTCAGTGAAGGAGTCATTTTTTTGTCGCCATCGGCATCCCTGCCTCCGCTCCCATGAGCACCACCATCAAGATAAAACTTCATATAATACCGTGGTATAAATGTTTGTCACTATCGTTATCATGGATCCTGCTCTGTTAACAATCAATCAATCAATGAGTTGTCTCCATTATTACCTTAACTCGTCTATCTCCAGGAAACACCTGCAGCCACTGGCTGGACTCCAGAGACCTGTTCTCCTCTCTCCCTAATAGGGACACTCCGAGAACCAGTTAAAACTATGAGAATGGGGATGATGTTTGGATATGGGATACCCCGCACATGGTACCCCCAATACCTCAAACCTGGGTTGGAGGCCATCAGATATGAACCAACACAGAGGCCACATCCACACGCTGGGGCTCACAGCCTAACTCACCTGGTCTCCCATTGAGAGGCCCCAGGGAGGGACCCTTCCTGGTGATAACACCCAGTTACAAGGTCTCAACATTAAGGAGAAATAATTTCTCTCTTTGGAACAATTTTAGGTATGAATTTTGAGAATTTCTTTCCTTGTCTATAAGTTCTACAACTTTAGAAACTACTAAAAGAAAGATGGTTAAAAAAAAAAAAAAGAGGTTGTACCCAATGCTCATAAAAGGAACTATGGCATTATTTTAAAAAAATTTTCTGTAGACAAATATTTATTCATTCAGTTTTTAGATGAAGTGTTTAGGGGAAAGGGAATCATGAAATTGAACAGTGAATGAGACTGGGAGTCATTGATCTTAGGGAAAGAGAAACAGGAAAAAGATAAAATACTTCTTGCCAAAGAGTTTTGAATTTGAACTTCCTTAAATTTTTGTTACATGTATATTTTAGTGTTAGCTAAGTTATTGAACACTTTTTATGTATCAGGTACTCTTTGTGCATTTTATAAGAATGAGCTTGTTGATTTTCTTTAATCTTTACAGCAAATATATGAAATGTGAGGGTATCGACCTCACTTCATATTCAAGCAAATGGGACGAGTTATCCATGGTCACAGAACAAGAAAGGACAGAATTTGATTTTTATCCAGGTCTATCTGATTCCAAGACCTGCAGCTCCCTTAATTTCCAAATAAGAATAACATTTCATATAAATAAAATGTATGACTAGTTCCTCACAACCAAACATTGGGGAGATATTTGCATGTACATGATAGTACAGAGGAAATGCATAAGATAATAAGTTTTGAGGAGCAATGAAATAGTTATAATTAAATTAGCTAGTTGACATGGTTTGGTTTGTTCCCTTAATAAGAGTTTTATTGACTCTAAGTTCACCGTTCTTTCCAGTAGGGAAATAAAAATGTTCTAGAAACATCCCAGCTACTGCCGTGTTTGGAATGTCTGCGTTAATTTTAGCAAGTCCCAGTGTTCAGAACATCTGCCTCTCTGAGAGATACCCATTGATAGCACAGGGGGGAAGATAAAGGGCACGGGAGAAGAGTGTGATTCAGGGACCATCTCCAAGGGCAAAAGATGTCAACAGTGAGTTTGGTTCTGAACTTGAGTCAAAAGCCAGAGGAGATTAGAAAAAGTGCTTTAGGTTGTCAAGAGAATAAAGCTCATCCTCGTATCCTGGCAGTGGAAAGGGAAGCTCGTTAGCATAGAGTAGAAGGTCCATGAGGACTCTCCATCAGCCTCCTGTCCACACCGCAGTGCCTTACATTTCTAGAAGACAATCCCTTGACACGGTTTAAAAAAATAGGCTCAGTGCCAAACTGCATCGCTTGGTCTCCCAACTTATTAGCTTGCTAGATACATCAATATCTCTGTCTCTTGATGTCCTCATCCATCAAGGGGAAATAAGAATAATAATAATATATATCTCATGGAGCTATGGTGAGAATTCAATGAACTAAAATATGAAAATAACTGCAGTGTTGGCCAACAAATGGTAAATGCCATATAGAAGTGTTTGTTGCTATCATTACTGTGTGTTCAGAATGATTACTCGGAGTCCTCCCTTACCTATTCTGTAATAGAAACAGCAGCAGCAAAGTCCCTACAAAAATTCTTAAAATTCCAAGGTTAGACAATAGCGTGCCTTCTATTAAAGGTCCTTGGGAAATGGCAAAAGTCTAATTAGATTTGTCCTCCGAAACAAAAATTGATTTTCTTTTTCAATAATTCTATTAATTGAATCTCCTCCTCTACCTCAGCCAAAGGCCAGAACTTTCAAGAACAGGTTCCAAATAAGACCAAATGAGATAGTTCTAAGCCATCTTGCCAATAAGAACACCTTTTACGAGTAGCTTAAGCACATCACTAGGTCTGCTCCTAACGTGTCTTATGCTAGTCTCTAAAAAATCAAAATAATACAAACATAAACCACCCACATGTATAAAAATCAGCGAAAAACAAAGGTAAACAAAAAATTATAAGACCTCATGTCAGCAGTGTTGTAATCAAGCACAGCCACCCTAGCATACATTTTGGGTAACTGGGTAAAATGTTTTAACCCTTTTAGAAAACATCAGGGTAATATGCTTCAAAAAAATAACAAAATGTTTGTACCCCTGTGGATTTCTATCAGGGAAGCAAGAAAACCACTCAAAAAATGAACGACAGAGGCACAAAGACTTAGCCAGCAGGGAATTTTGTAGTGAGAGTAAATTATAGAACGTGCACACTTTGAACTGTTTTATTTCCTAAATTTTCAAATACCCTTTGAGGGGAGTATATTTTTCACTTTTCTGAAATTTGACCACATCTTGTATTCAATGCATTTAACATGGTGCGATCTCTTTTCTTCTTTGGGAAGCTCTTAGGAAAGCGATGATGCACCTTGAAATCAGTAGCGCTTCACGAAGAAGGACACACCATAGTGTACCGTCGTTAGCAGAGACTGAACAGGTTATGCAGAAACATGAAAATAGAGAACACAACTGCTTTAAATTTGGGTGATTAGGGGCTGGAGTAGAAAGGAAATATAGACAAATGTAGTTTGATTTACAAGTGATTTTTTTTCTTCTTTTCACTTAGAGGTCCATTAATGTTACTATGATATTATGCATGTGTTAACATTTTTCCCCTTTTTTTTCATAAAAGAAAGAAATATGCCTTCTCTGAGAGTCAATTCCCATGAAACCCTGGGCAGAAATATTATAAATTGAATGGGAATGAAAAGCTGGCTGACTGCCATTATTCACCGTAGGACTAAGATGCTAGAGTTTTACAATCCCTGACACCCCCTTACACTCCAGTGGGGGCTGATTGGATCCAGCAGGGGGCGCTGGTGGGGAGGAGGGTGGAAGTGGGGTTACTGGGTGCCTCCAGCCTGTACTGACTCCCTGAAAGCTGCAGGGTTGGGAAGAAGCCTTAAACCAAACAGACAGATTATGGGACAGATTATGGGACCTGTTCACAGTGCACAAGTTCTGTCGCATTGAGAAATTAGATCCGTAGAAAAAGGGCTAGAATCAGGATAAGACGTGGGGAATAAGATAGGCACTCAGAAATGAAAAGGAGGTCAGTAGCATGCTGGGAAGGTGGGAAAGAAGAGAGAAAAGACAGAGAAAGTGTCCTAGAACACTAGAAACACACACTAGAAGCACATAAGTTTTTGTTCAGTAAGTAGATGAAGAAATGGCTTAAAATGGCCTAAATACTAACGCCAAGGCCTGCATAATTCATTCAATCACTTTGCCACTCATTTGTTCTACAATATTTACTGAGCATCTATTCTATGATGAGACAGAAATCACACCCTCAGCATCTTACAACCTGGTGAAAACACGGACAAGGGGCAAGGGGTGAGGTGGGCATGACCAACTTATAAGACACAAATATTAAATGCCACCAATTTTTGACTTATCCCTGGTTTCCCAAAAATTTCCCTTAAACAAATTTTAAAGATAATCAGAAGCTAAAGCATGCATTTGAAAAGAATGAGGTTACACCTTCACGATAAAACAAAAACAAGAAGTATCAAACTGAATGTCAGACGTGGCAACTATCGGACTGAGTACTTAAGGGAATCGGACGTTTCAAACTTAATAACCTAAGGAAAAGTGATTGGATCCTGGGGATGTTTTGAAACTGGATCTCGTGAGATTGATCAATAGATCGGATGTGGTGTGTGAGAAAGGGAGGGGTCAAGGGCATGATCCCAAGTTTTGGTCTGAATACATGGAAAATGAGGCTTCCGGGTGCAGACCTGGGTAAGGCTGCAGGAGGAATAGAGCCGAGAGCAAGCATCTCCTTGGGGACGTGGTAAGTTAGTGAAATGATTAGATATTCAAGCAGAGCTGTCCTGAAGCTGAAGGAATGAATACCCAAAGCAATGATCAAAGAACAGAGAAACTAAATTCGAGAATGGGTCCAAAAGAAAGAGTCAGAAAGATAAAATAATACTAAAAAGAAAAGGAGTCTCTTCTGCCTCCCTGCCTTTTATTTTCTCACTGGTGTTATTATTACACTAATAATTATTAAGAAGGAGAAGGCAGCGAGGAGGTGAGAGCTGGCTCCAAGTGCCCATGTAGCCACCCCCTCCGACCTCTCACCAATCTCCCATCCCTGTTTTTGCCATCCCTGCTAAAATAAGAGGCTGTGTGTGCCTGTGCCGCTGCCTGACACTAAGTGCTGGTGACATGATGATTTCCTGCACGTTTATTTTCAATGTGCTCATTCCGGCCGGGCTGCAGGATCATAGGAAAGTGGAAATCTGGTAGTGGCTCAGAGGCAGGCAGCCCTCTGCACCACGCGCTGCCGACCCAGCCTTCATCCTCTGTAATAGCTGTGGGTCGTGGAATGAGAACTGTCCCAGGTCTTTCCTCTGCACTCCTGACTTGGGCAGGCTGGGCGAGGCTGTGTACCATTAAGGAGGACTGGGGAGACCAGAACAGGTGGGGAAGTTCCCCCATCAGCAGCTTCCCCTGTCCTTGCCTGCAGAGTTAGAGGGAAGGCTGATTTAAAGCAACGACTTAGCTCCTCTGGAATAATGCCGGGGAAGCTGTCATCTCGCAGCCTTTATCCTCCGGGGTTTGTTTCTTTGGCTCTGTGTCTCCGCATCAAAGTCAGAGGCGCTGAAGTCACCCAGAAGTCCTGGAAAATGCGTTACCGCTTACTGGCCGTGTCATCTTGGGCAAGTCACACACCCTGTCAGCACGAGGCCATCTTATTTGGAAAAATGAGGATAATTAGCAGTTACCTTCCAGAAGGCAAGATGCCCAGCCAGATGATCTGGCTCAGTCTCTTCCAACTCCAAGGTCTATGACAGTGTGATGTTCATAGATCCTGAAATGCACTCAGGCAGGGGCTGAGAGGTGTGTGCCAGGGAACAGATGAGTGTGGTCACCCTCCCACTGCCCCTCCAAGTGGAACTTCTTGTGGGATCTTTAGCCAGAGGAGAAAACCCCTATCTTGGCTCTTTTTTCTGTGCAGAGTCGTGGAACATGAAACAATGGGGAAAGGTACATAGTTTTCATTTAACCAAAGCCAGGTTAAAATTCTTGGTTCCAACATTTCTCAGAAAGAAACCTCGGGCAAATGGTGTAAACTTCCTATGTCCCAGTAGACTCCTCTGCAAAAGGGATATAGAATAATACAAAGAAATCCAGGTTTCTTGGAATATTAAAGAAGATGATAAATGTAAATTAAAAATGTCAATTCTGCCAGCCACAGTCTGGTCAGATAAACAGAAAGCATTCCAGGTATTTTAAACAGGAGGGACTGAGTACAATGTGATGGAAGAGCCCCCAGCAGCCCCTCACCTCCAGCCTCAGCTCAGGGTCTAGACCTCCAAACCCCAGCCTGGGACGAGGTCTCCAGGATTCTCATTACCTGGGAGAGAGGACTGAACCTCCATGAAAATTCTGAGGGCAGTTTCCAGGGAGGAGGGCACTGGAAACCTGAGTGGTGGGGGTACAAAGTGGGAACAGGAGGCAAAAATAACATATCGCGATGCCGGGTGATTGAGATAACCAAATTTTTCCTTCTGATGGTTTCTTTCAAAGATTTCCCTAGGAAACAGCTGCCTGTCTCATATCACAGAGTGAGGGTGGAGAGAGGTCTATTTACTTGAATTTGAGAAAAACAACTGAGCATGCCCAGATCAGCTTGGTCCCCACCCTTCTCATCTGAGGTATGAGGGACTCTTAGGAAGCCGGCATTCCTGGTGATTCCAGAAAGTGCCATTGAGATGGGAGAACATCCTGCAATAAGTGAATGGACAAATTTCTCTAATCCTGAGTTATAGGGATGGATCATTTGCATTTGCTTCTTTTTTTTTTTTTGCAGTTTTGGCCAGGGCCAGGCTTGAACCCGCCAGCCCCGGGTACATGGGGCCAGCACCCTACCCCTTGAGCCACAGGTGCCGCCCCTGGGTCATTTGCTTCTTATGGCCAAACCTAGTATCAGTTCCAGTAGAAATAAAGGTGATGATCTTGCCTCTGTTCAGACTCTTTCATTTCTCAATTTCTTCAAAATCTAGGTAGAGAATAAAGGCAGGACCCCACAGAAGCCCCCAACAATCAGGGTTAGCCCTGGTCTTTGATCTAAGGCTAACTAGTTATTACCCATCAAAACCAATAACCAATGAAAGCTGTAAACTGTTGCTATCAAAAGTCGATATTTATCCGCCAAGGTGCATCTTTTTGTTTGCCAATGGATTTATCTTCTCCTTCCAGTTGTTGTCAAGGACACCTGGGAAATTTGTTTAAGATGCAGATATGCAGAGTCTAATCAGGGGATTCTGAGTTAGTAGCTGTATCTTTTACAAACACCCTAAGTGATTCCCATATTTTGGAAAGCAAGGACTATAACTAGTGGTTCTCAACCTCGTCTATACATTGGAACTATCTCAAAGCTTTAAGAAATTACTGAGATGAGGCCTGGGCCCCACTCCCAAAAGGATCAGTCATGGTGATTCTAATGTTCAGCCTGGGTAAGACCAACTGGTATATCCCTCAGAAGAAATCTTTCTCTAAATGACTTTTTATTGTTAAGGGCAGGGAAAGCCTTCTATTCATTAGACACTTCCTGGTCTCTGGAGTTCCTATGACTCTAGGAAAGGGACCACGTAGCAGCTGAAGGCAGTTTTGGAAATGCAGATCAGAGTTGCAAAGTCCCAGGCCCAGCATGGAAACTCATGACCACTCTCTGGCTGCCCAGCTCCTCATCCCTCCCTGCTCCATTGTGGTCCTAACCTGCTTTCAAATGAAAAGCTATTCACATTTCTAGAGTACTGATGTTATTACTATTGCAATCCTGTTGATTGCAGCCTTGTTCTTAAAAACACATTCCAATTCCATCATCCTTAGTCATTTTTGCATGACTACATGTGTATAAACAAGCGCCAGTATTTAGTTCAGCACACATTCTGGGGTGAGAAGGATCATCTTCCACTCCCCTACCCTGCCTGTGAAATAAACACAAAGTAGTAAAAGCCCTCCATTTCAGGGATTCTTCTCTTGATCGTCTAGATTGTTTCCTTCCCAGGAAGGCATGGGTAAGACAAAGATCTGAGACCCCGTTTCTGAGGAATCAGGTCCCATCTTTTATAGGCAGCTTCCTTTTAAAGATGAGGAAAGTGAAGACAGGAGATATTATGTGATTGGTTGGAGAGCACTGATGGATCCCTGAGCACAGCCCACTCCTCCTCAATCCCTATCAGGTACCCTGAGACCACCTCATACAGCACCTGCCTTTGTCCCAAGACAGGGTCTCTAATTTGGACCATGAGTAAACCTTCTTTTGAAGGAAGGAAATCTGGGAACAGGAAACTGAGTTCTTGAGTAGAACATCTCAAAGCCATCTGAGAAGATGGAACTGAGGCTGAAGTCAGGAAAGACCTCGAAGGGGAAGAAAGCAAACCACTTGCCTCTTTGACCTTGAGTAAAGGTGGTGAGGCCTAACAAAGATGACGGCCAGGCAAACATGTCAGACAATTAGCTCTGTGTTGATTTCAAAGAATTATTTTAAAAATGAGGACTGGGGATTGTTGACAAAGGAACTGTACCTCTCTAAGGAGGACTGGGGACCCAGATAGATCACAAAATTTATTTAAGGAGAAGAAAAGATTTTAGAGCTTGACCAGGGATGCCGCCACTACAACTTTTGAATCTGCAAGCTCTCATCAGAGAAAACCAGAGCATTGAGCGAAACCAAGTGATAGGAAAATAAAAGGGCTTTACAGTCCTTCAAAAAGAATATTCAAAGTCCATAGCCTGAAACCTAAGTCCCTTTATGATTTATTCCCTGCCTGTCTGCTCAGTCTCATGTTTGAAACCTTGTAGCCAAAGTCCTCCCTACAGCTATAGACTACAGGACTGTGGTTCCCAACCTCTAGTCCATGGCCACTTACGAACTAAGTGGGACTCTTGGTTCCACCACTTAGCTCTGTCTCCTGTCCCACCCCTTGCCTCCCATTCCCATCCATGGAAAAACTGTTTTCCATGAAACTGGTTCCTGGTTCCAAAAGTGTTGGAAACTGTTGTTCTGGGAGGATGAGGGGCACAGGAGGAGGGTGGATGGGAACAGGAGTCTCTGTGTTTAAAATCCAGCTCTGGGCTCAGTCATACACTCATTTTGTGACACAAAGGTAGCTACCTTGCTTCTCTGTCCATCGTATCTCTTGGGATTTTAACCTATAAATTCCACTAATAATCCCAGGCCATCTAGAGCCCTTAGATACTTGTATTCAGAATTTCAAACAGATGTAAGGCAATCTCCAGTCTGTTTATTTTCTCTCCTAAAGGTTCTCCATACAGAAAATTTGCCACAAGGCCCAGAATGGCATAGCCTAAAGAGCTCATCCCAGAAATCTTAGGAGAGGGAGTTTGGGTTTGGGGACTTTACCCAGGCAACAAAGGCTGTGGAAGGGGTAGTTTTCTTCCTCCCCAAATGAGTTATTCCGCTACAGTTTGTCAAGGTCAAATACCTACCAGAAACATCCACTATGGAAAGGTCTCTAAGTCCATATGAGAACACAGAGAATGGGGGGGCCACTAGCCACGAGTTGTGTGTTTATCTAGGGCATGCACTTCCTTTTTCTTTTTGCCAACTCAAAATTCAGTCCTTTTCTTATCAAATATAATACTGCCAGAGTGAAACTGACAAGACCCGCAATAAAGTTGAGGCAGGGAAACACAAGAGCTAGATCGTAACCTATTTATTTTCCAGGGGGAAAAAAGTAACAACTACTCTAGCAAAGAAAATAGCCCAGCATTTGGTCATTGTTTTTTCCTGTTTTCCCTTCAATTTAAGAGAAAAACTTTTCAAATTCACACAAAATGGTATATACACTCTCTACTTTTCTGTGGCCGTTTCTAAACGCTTAACCTTTCAGGTCACCAAGAAACACTTTTAAAAAAAAAAAAAATGTCTCAATCTGTCTTTCTGTGTGACAATGAAATTACCAGGCAGTTCAACATGTGACGTGACTGAATTAGGCCGCAGCTGACCAACTGCTATCATGATCAGACTCTGTTCTTTACTTCCCAAGAGGAGGGCAGAAGAAAGTCCTAGAACAGAATCACACCTGACTCTTTGTGAAAGGGAAATGACCCCGCAAAATTACATCATTCCCTTCTCCCAGAGCGCACAGGCCAGTTGTGAAATCATCAATAGTTACGTGGATGCAGGACCAGGTTTGCCTAAACTCCTCTGTCAGTCACCACTTTGCCAGCCTCTAATTTGTGACTCTATTAGTGCTGTGTACCTGCCCAGCTCCCTTTGGACTGGCAGGGGACATCTTGCAATGCCTGCAGACTAACGTCGTATAGAAATACTTGACCTTTTTAAGAAACACTGATCAAATTTGCCTTGAATATTTCACTATATCACGGGAACAATCATAAATGGCATATAAAAATTCAACAGCTGCTGGGATCAATAAGCTGCCCACCCAGAAATATATATGTACATAATACATAAAGGTACTTGAAAAAAATCCACAGAGACGTGCAGCTACTGTCTTAGCAGAGTCGGTTTCATGCTACTGCTAGTGCGGAGAACCAAGCTTTCAGCCTGGCCTGACGAAGGGGTGCCCGTGAAATTCTTACCAGAAGCACCATCTTTTTGACTTAGCGCATCGTGCTAAAAGGATTCTCTTAAAATAAGAACAATTTCTTTAAAAGGGATACAATTTGGGCTACTTAGTGGCTTCAGACACATCTGCATGAGTATGTTTACTGGCTGAGGTGGAAGAATGCAAATCATCAAGGCATGTGGTCAGGTGACAGGGAGATGGATGGGAGGGAATCTGGGACAGGCAGAGGAATGTGCAGTAGTGAGTAGAATCCCCAGGGCAGGTGCCCAAGGCTGCATCAGCCCACAGGACCCAGCATTGCCTTGGGCCCTCTTTACTCTTAGGAGAAGTCCAGGAACAATGTGTGTCTTTGGCATTTGTAAGAACTATTTAAAAAGTCTCACTTGGAGGCATGTGCGAATAAAATGAGACTTCAAAATTTCCTCTCTGATGTGGAACAAAGAAACAAAAATATTTTAAGAAATCACCCAATCACCAAGCAGATCTGACATGATAGGTTGGCCTGTTCATGCACCATCAACCTTCCACTTTCATGGAAGACGAGTTTCCCATGGATGGGGGTAGGGTGGGTAAGGAAGCGGGACAGGAGGCAGAGCCCAGGTGGTGATGCTGCCTGGATCATAACAGGCCATGGGCAGGAGGCTGGGGACCACCATACCAAATAAGGAGTTCTCTCTTTCTCTTTCTCTTTCTCTCTCTCCACCCCTTTTTCTCCCTTTCCCCTCTCCTTTTCTTAAATGGATTTAGAGGAAATAAAGACATTGTCCCAGTAAAATGGCCACTAACTAACAAAGAAGTGGGACGTGTGCTGGAGGAATAAGGGACTCCGCAGGCTCTAATAGCTAGAGATTTCCTCAGTGATCAAGACAGAGGGAACACACACACACACAGAGTTTGGCAAACACTCCTGTTTGAAGACCTTCCAAACATTTCTTTCCCCAGAATGAAGCTACTTCACTATCAGTGAGATTTTCTATACATTTGTGTCAATGGTTGCACAGGTTTACCAAAAAAAAAAAAAAAAAAATTAATAGCCTAAGGAAATAGGGCTAAAGACCAAAAAGTGAACGCGCTTACAAGGCAGATCATTTGAAGAGGCAGGATAAAATCAAAAACAGAATTTAAATGGTCCTCGCCTAAGAATTTATAAAAGACCAAGTCCTGACCTATGACAGAAATGAGAACTTTATTGGGCACGTAATTCAGAAAGGCAGGAAAAGCTAATACACAGAACACAATGAATGTCAGGTTAAGGATTTAAATCTCAGTCTGACAGGGTCGGGAAAACCAATACAATAATGCCAGGGAGGAGAGACGTGCTGTGCAAATCCAGTGCGGTTTAGAACTTGACTGCATAATTAGCCTGTATTGTAATTAAGAATCTAGAGGGCCTATTGAAATGAAAGCACAATGGGCAGATTTGGGTTTTGCTGCATCGAGCCAGAATACTTAACGCAGTAAGAGTTTTCCCCGATTCTGGCTAGATGCTGTAGTAGCTGACAGCCAACGAGGCTTCCACATCCTGCACTACCTGTTTATAAAAGACGTGACTGACAGAAGGAAAATACTTTAAAAGTCCTCCGACGATGGTTGCATCTTTGGTTTTTCTATGAGCTTCGGGAAAAATACTTTTCTGGGTTATGGTTCCACTATCTGATCATAGGAAACTGAGTTGATTACAGGCATGAGGTCAAGGCCAAGTTGATCTCTAAGCCAATGATAAACTGGCACGACAGGCTTGTTTTATTTATAGAGACCAGTGATATCAAATTAGATGGAAAGGAAGACAAAGAAGGTTTTAGCTCCAATTAGAGTAAGTGTCTCTGGAAGGCTTCTACTAGCAGTTTCCTAAAAATATAAGACAATGTCATATTATCTTGGCCTTTTAAAAACTCGGCGAAGAAGCTTGTGCACTACTGTGGTGATGTGCTAATTCAGAGGACCCATCTTCATATAGGCATAAAGTAACCTAAAGAAAATAATGTATTCTGTTCATTTCCACTGCTCTTTCATGTACTACAATAAAGAGACCCTAGTGGTCACTGGCTCAGCTTGCCGTACTGATTGGGGAAAATGAAACAAAGTAAGATAGATTCTCTCTCTCTCATTCCTTCAACTATTTAACTATTTGCAACATGAAAATAAAACAGCACATTCTGGAGGAATAATGAAGAAAAACTTAGGCTTCACAAGAGCCCCACAACATCAATTCCTGATTCCTGGGGTTTCTGAAATACTCATTTGGGGGAGATTTTTAAAGGTAAGACAAGACACCACCAACAGTCTCATTTTAGAAATGATGCAGCAAGAAAAAGAAAAAAAAAAAAAAACCCAGTGGCCACTTCACACCCACCAGTACCCAGAATAAAAAGAAAAATCGTCAGAGAAGTATCCACTTTCAGGTTCAGAAATCCTTAATTCAAAGGAGGTGGTGACTTTAAGGAACTGACATTTATAAGCATCAAGAAAGGAAACCTTCAGTAAAAATGTGGTGAGTAGAAGCTCTTGGGCCCTTAATATAGTTTATCTTGCACATAAAGGTATCTTGAAAACCTTTACACAAGTCCTTTATGAGGGAATAATTTTTGAGCTGGGGCGGACAATGGTCTTTCAAATCCATTCTCAGTTTAGAAAGCATTTGTAAGGAGGATTTTTCCCAGGTACCACATGAGAAGTGTGTGATGCCCTTGGAAATCTCTGTAATTAAAAATAAGCCTCTTTCACAATTGAAAGTGGACCCTCGTACCCTAAAGTAGCACTGATGTTTCTATTTCCGATCTACACCCTCCATTTTATGCAATGTCTTTGTGGAAACCAAGGGCAAGAACAACCTGGAGAGAAATTTTCAAATTTTGGATCAGAGCCACCAAATCAATAATGGCGGAACAAAATGAATTATCAACCTCTACTGCTTCCATCACAGGGAAAGGCAAGGACTTAGCCAAAAGAGAAACTGCGGTCAATGTTAAGAAACAGAATGAATTGACTTTGAGGTAGGCTTATATCTAATTAAATGAGACTGGGGGCAAAGGTAAGGCCGACTCATCCGCAGCTGATAAGGAAGTGATCTGAGCAGGTGACTCAGCTCCATTGGACCGCCTTTTACAAGCAGAAAAGGAGAGCAGAGGGCAGTGCCTGTGGCTCAGTGGGTAGGGTGGAGGCCCCATATACCAAGGGTGGCGAGTTCAAAGCCAGTCCCAGCCAAACTGCAACAAAAATACAGCCAGGTGTTGTGGCGGGCACCTGTAGTCCCAGCTACTTGGGAGGCTGGGGCAAGAGAATTGCCTAAGCCCAAGAGTTGGAGGTTGCTGTGAGCTGTGATGCCATGGCACTCTACTGAGGGCAATAAAGTAAGACTGTCTCTAAAAAAAAAAGAAAAGAAAAAGAAAGAAAGAAAAAGAGAGTGGAAAGTGCTGTGGAGGGTGGGGACGATCCACAGGGGGAAACTGCAAGTTTCACAGAGGTGTGTTTGTCCCCACCCTGTGACTGTATGGATTAAACATCTCAAACTCCCACCACCAGCAACTGAATTACCATCAATACCCAAGGGGTCCCTGGGAGCCCAGGAATAAAATTCTTGCTAGGGGGTCACCTACCAGGTAAGTGGAGAAGGAAAAGAGAGCTAGTAAAGTCTCCCTACTACTGGTTTCTAGTAGTGAGCCAACAGCTTTGAAACTTGGGCCATGGATCTGGAAGCTTTGTACTGAGAGTTCCCAATCTTGGTCATGGCTTCCACCCATCTGGTGCTCCATGGGTCTCTGGGAGGATGAGCAGGATATATCCAAAGACAGAAGAAACTCTCCATGGATTCCCGTGTGGACATGGCACTAAGACAGCCCTCAAATGGAATCAAACTGAGGTCTCTCCCCTTCTTCAAGACGGGTTTCCACAGACCCGATGTAGTATCTTGATTTGTGCCTGGAAATGCAATGCGTAGGGGACCCAGTGAGGTACCTGCCTTTAGCCTAGAGGCCTTTTTAGGAACCAAAAGCCTGAGCAGAAAAATGAAACCTCAGCCTCTCCCATTCCACTTGCCTCGCCCACATCAACCTCCAGTTCTACCTGTACCCTGCCCCAGAGAAAACCATGCTGAACTTCACAGAGCACACTCTGATCAACACAGCAGGTGTTCTCTGCTGGCCCTGAGCCTTACCAACACATACTCACATTTCCTGCCCCATTTGCAAACACAGAGTGTTCCTTCAATGTGTACAAGTGACACCCAGTGCCTTTGAAACACTCTTAAATAAGGCTGGGATGACTCACCATTTTTCTGTTCTTGTACAGCTAATTATATGTTCAAAAATTCTTTTAAAAGTCACAAAAATCTATCTCAGTATTTTCAATGTTTTTAAATGGCAAAAAGGTTAGACATGAAGGAATGAGGCTGGCAGGGCTAATAAGAAATTAACATGAACACTGAGAACTGTCTGTGGCCCTTCTCTAGAGCTGAATTTACCAGAGTCATGCACGCACTTATCAGGAAATTATAGATCTTATTATTGGGGAACTAGGTGGCAGGTGCCAAAAACATTTAAATTCACTCTATTTCCAATTCATGAAGCCCATTGTAGCTTGGTATTGTGGTTTTATTAGATTTGTACATTTACCCAGGAACCTATTATTATAATAAAATACAAAATATAATTATTGTTTTCTTCCAGTGAAAACCTCGGGATTATCTAACACTTTATTGTTTCCCCATCAAAAGAAATTCCAAGTTTGGATTTTTCTTTTCTTTTCTTTTTTTTTTAGATTTTAAAGAAATGTTTCTTCCTTTATCTACTTTCCATAACAGTTCATGCTTAATGCTGCTGAACAGGAAAAGACAGAAAGAGGAATGGAGACGGAGGGCAGTAAGTCACATCAGTTTCTCTTCAATTACAGCATTAGGCTTCTATTTCTCATATTTTGTACCATTATCTCTGCCCAACCAAATCTCCGCTCCTTATTCAGTGCTCATTAATTGAGACGGTGTTTGGGGAAAGTTAATATAGAGATGTGAGTTTCATGTGGCCACGTGCTCACCTACTAGTACACACCAAGTGGAGTTCAATGCCCATAACGGCCAATTTAGCTACTTGTCATATGATGCCCAGGCCCGAATTCACCCCTTACTGATGCTCTTACAATTTCCCATTTCTCCTCTCTCTCCACTTCATGTTATTATTTTCTCTTCTCATCAAAGAATGAACACATCTCAGAAATACTGAGAGAGGAGTTGTATGAGATGTAAAATACCACAAAACTCTGCCAGATGGCTACCTGTGGAGTGGGAAGGGGCCTTGAGATCATATCTCCCAGCTTGTCATTTCTCAAATAAGGACAGTGTGATGCAGGAAGATCACAATGTTGGTAGGGCCAGAAGTCAGGAACGGCCACCGCCCTTCTTAGACAGCTACCATTAAGCCCCAATGATGTGGCCAGCATTCAGCTAAGGGCATCATCTTCCATTCAAAGGTGCCCAGCACTCAGCCAAGGGCATCATCTTCCATTCAACACAGCATCACAAGGGAGGTGCTAACATTACTTCCACTTAACACATGAGGAAACCAACGCACAGAGAGGTTAGGGAACTTGACAAAAGACACACAGATATTAAGTGGCAGAGACAAGATTAGAGCACAAATCTGTCTAATTAAAAGCCTCCCCTCTGACCACTTCACCCAGTATCATCCTCTCAATGCTACCATGAGCTGCCTTTATACCTAGGTATCACCCAGGCACCTAGGTAAATGCATTGTTGATGCTATTTTATAATAAATAAAATAAAGCCTAGACATTGGTGCATTTGACTCCTGGCTCTGCCGTTGATTAGCTTGGGACTTTTTACCAGGATCATTAACCTCTCACAGTATCTTATAAGCCGAAGAGAGATGATAACAGTATGTGCTCACAAGGTTTTGCTGAAAGTGAAATAAGCTCCTCCAGTCCACTCTGCATCAGGTATTGACACATGGTGCCCAAGTCCTGGGTGTACAGCACCAAGGAATTCAAGCCCCTGACCTCAACTTCTTTGTATGCTCATTCTGTGAAATGGAAAATGGTCCACAGATGAAAGTTATTACAGTGGTTAGTGGAGTGATCAAATGTACAGGAAGCCTTCCGTTTCTCAGGGACATTTTAGGTAGCCCTCCATGGGCATTTTACCTCTCCAGAAGATCCGAGTGAACCCCATCAATCCAAGGTTCTATATATGCACATGTGTGCATACACACGTGTGTACACAGGTACGTGTACACAGCAAATGTATATCTGATTACTGGTTCCCCATATTTTACTGATTTAAACACTCTTTGGAAATCCTTACATCATATTTGCTAAAGACACATTACTCAAGTGGGGGAAATAAGGATGGTTAACCTCTGAGCCACTACTGTGTTTCATGCACCAGCTACCATTGCCTGTGTGGTATTTTCAGACCCAACGCTCGGTCTAGTTGGATATGAAGCCCTGAAGCAGAGATTTCGATTCCTTACTCTAAAGAAGTTGCACTGGGAAGTCAGGTTCAAGGTTCAACTTCTGTTATTTTTTTTTTCATCCACCCAGTAATGATTTGGCGAGGTGGAGAGTGTGCTCTCTGGGGGAGCTGCAATCCACAAGGGGAGGAGCCAACATGCAAATGAACCACGATGAAAAAATTAGAAATGTGCTATAACCACTGCATGTGCTATATCCACTGTGGATACAAAGGGAGGGATGGCCTGCTCGCTCTGGGAACATGAGGAGAGGCTTCCTTCATGTGCGCTAAAAAAACAAACCGCTGGCCTTTCAGGGCCCAGCAGAGCTCCTGTGGCCTCTCTGCCACCAGCTTTCTGTGTGATCTTGTACAAGTCACTTGACTTTTCTAACCTTTGGTTCCTCATCTGTCAAATGAGGTTAAGGATCTAAAGCAGGGCAGAAGATGTCCACTCTCGTGGGGTTACGAGCAGCACAAAGTTAGGCAGGAGCTAGAATCTAAAATCTGCACATGTCAGGGGGAAATCGCCTGTAGGCAGATTCACGCCTAGCTCCAGCCTACATAGCTGGTTTGTCTTTGTG